>PRKT01000119.1:1125364-1210402 GCA_003671525.1 Saccostrea glomerata
TATATTTCTTTTTGTAAGAAATCACATCTGATCTGTTTAGTCTCGCACCTTGGGATTTTGCTGTGCTCCTTGAGATTTATCTCATATTTAGTTATGATATAGATAGTTAATATTTCAATATTTGTTAGATCTTATATTGGGGAAGAACTCGTATTTGAACAAGGTTGTTTTGTTAGCTTAATTGCGTTGCATGCTTTGGGTTAGGATACGCTTTGGTGAACTCATACGATGACTTCCGCTGCAATGTAAACATCCTGCTAAAGTGAACAAGTAGCAAGATGAGCGCACCAGTCAACGGTATCAGACGGAAAAGCAACTCGGAGTCAGAGTCAATGGATCTCGTAAACGACAAGATGGTCACATTTAACTTGGGTGAAAATTTCACCGACGAATCGGATGGTGGTAGTCAAGTTAATGGAGTGAAAAGGAGAAATGCAAGATTTTCAAGGACCAGGTAAAATTAAGTTTGGGCTTTTTTTATTTCTTGAGGATAATTTCTTTTTGTTGACAGCAGTCAAAAGTGAAGACAGATATTGACTACTTAAACCAGACATATGCAATTAACATTTTTCGGGTGCGTCGATTTACCCAGATGGACCCAAATGGAACCCAAATGGAAACTCAAATGGACCCAAATGGAAATCAAATGGACCCAAATGGAATATAAAATATATATATTATATCGTATTCTCAAATTTTTATTTATTTAAATAATAGAAAATGATGAAATTACCTGGTAAAACAAAAAGTGAATATTTTAATATCATTATTTTCTTCAATTGTATTTTTAAAAAATGCGATTTAATTCTATTTGTCATAACTATTGAACATACTTGAATACAAAATTGAAGTATTTGATAGTTTCTATGGAACGGATGAGGGGATGCCACAACCCCACAACCCCCCCCCCCCCCCCCCCCCCCCCCCTACCCCCAAATAATTTTGCCGGTATATAGAATACTATTAAAACTTCATGTTTCAAAATACAAAATTAGAGATTAATAATTTCAAAAATCCATCATTTTTAATAAGTATTAAAATACGATAATACATATTTAATATTTCATTTGATTTCCATTTGGGTCCATTTGTGGGTCCATTTGGGTTCCATTAGGGTCCATTTGGGTAAATCGACGCGCTGACATTTTTCCTTTAAGAAAATATTTTAAACCAGACTGGACTTGTGTGTGTCATATTGTATTCACATCATGCCAAAATGTTTCTTTAACTCTTTACCCCTTAATGCCACGATTTGACGCACTGGCCATATCCCTAGAGTGTTTGCCTGGCTTCCCCTTAGAGCGTTTTAGTTGAATTGGAGTGCAGTTTAAAACTGAACTAATAAGTGTCAAAATAATTTAATTATGCTATGTACTATATATCATTGAATTCGTAATAAATTAAAGTTTTAAAATCTATTTGCAAAATTTTAATCGGAGTTATCTGTAAACAAATAATTCAGGTGAAAGCAGGTGTAAATCGCAAAATAGATAATTTCAACATGTAAAACGGCTTTAATAAGCCAAAACTGTCTGTATAAATGATAAAATTATGTGTGATGATATAATTGATGCTTAAATTATGATTTATAATTATCAATTTTATAAGTTTAATTCCTCAGAAATCAATAAATTGCGGTGCTACTTCACTGTCAATCTCGCCGACAAGTTCTTAGACTTGTGTGCTAAAACTTGATTTCTGGACGTTTTAGGACACTTTAATGGTCCAATTTTATTTCTTACACCTTAACATTTATAAATAGGTGTAAAATGGAAGGTATGTTCTGAATTTGTGAGAAACAGGTAACAAAATCGGCACGGCGCGGTCCCGAACTTCACAAAATTTTCGTAAGTTATGTTGGAGTATAAAACACATATAAATCATTATAATTTTCAAACCTTTCAAGAAATAGGTAGTTTATAGCTTGAATTTCATGTAATGCTTTACTGGATGAGAAAATATTGCCTATTGACTGAGTTATATGCTCAAAAAACATCGTATGTAACAGTCCGCCATTTTGAATTTTGGTGGGACTTTCCAAGATTCCATTGTTTGTTTACACAGGTAAATCACGTGATTTATTACTGTAGTATGATGCAATCATCTATTGTTAACCTGCAGGTGGCCACCTGTGCTCAAATACTTAGTAAACAAGCGGTAATTTCAAGTCAAATCAACAATGAAATACACATGCGTCAAAAGTCGTCATTAAGGGTTGGGGCCTAGGCGTCAAAAGTCGTCATTAAGGGGTAAAGGAGGGAAAGGTCTAAGGGGAAAAGAGTTAACAGCTTGCAAATATTTGCATAAACTGTAGAATCTACTTGTGATATATTCAGTTAACAAGACAATTATTTTTTTTTTTTTATAATTCAAACATTTAATTATGAAGAGTAATATTTAATATATACTATATGTACTATAAAAAATTAATACTATATGTACTATTCAAAAATTTCAATTTTGCAACCATCCTTATTGTATAATTTTATTTATTTATTGTAAGTATTCATATATATGGGCATAGTTATAGTTATATTGATAATAAAAATAATAATACTTGAATATATTTTTTGGTAAATAAAAAGCCAAGACACAGAAAAGGGAAGGTAAAAACTGTGCTATTATTTTAATATTAACTTATTTGTTGTGGTGAATTTTTTTACTTATTGTGCTAAATTTACTAACGCAAAGGCATTGATATTGAATGGTAAATATTTGTGTTTCTGTTGTGTATGCTGTTTAGTTGTAATCTGTGTAATGTGAGATGACTTAGGTAGTAATTTAGTAAATAGATTAGTAAATGGGTACATACTTTTGAAGTCAAATTTACTCTACGATTTTATATGGATAACAGATCTGACATGAAGGACTGATAATATTGAGCAATCAATTCTCTCCTTGATACTTCTTTGAGATGCCCTTAGAATGTGATTAAGTGTGATCTATGACTGATGACATAATACCCCACTTAACACATGGTTACTTGTATCTATCATCCTGCATGCTTATGGTGCATGGAACAGTCTAGCTATCTTGTAGTTTGTATTTAGGAAAGACCGACTCTAAAGCAGTCAGTAAAATTTTTGAATAGAAGATATAGTAGATCAGGTATAGTAATATATTGCTTATGGTAGCATTATAGGGCTGTCACGGTTCCAAAATTTTCGGGTCGGGTCAGTTCTGATTTTTTAAGGTTCGGTTTCGGGTTTCTCGGGTCGGGTAGGTAATGGACAAAAAACTCATGATTTGTATTATTTTCAACAATAAAAAGAATATTTTCATTTAATCTTAGAAATTGCAACATTATAACCAGTTTAAAGTAGCCTCCTGACTAGACAACAATTGTACCAAATTATTTAAATCACCTTATAATGACAATGTACTAACCAATCCCGTTTTTGACGCCATTTTTATAGTAAAATCTACTCTATTATACAAATCGGAACTGAACCGAATTCCGGAAAAACGGAACCGTACCCGACCCGAATTAATTGTTCCGCTGTTCCGGGTCATATCGGGTACCCGTGACAGCCCTAGGTAGCAATGATTTAAGGGTAATTATTTACACATAAGATAATGTTAGAAGTGTCAATCACTCAGATTGGTATATTGCACATCTATATAAAGGGATGCCTCACCTAGCAAAATATCTATATATTTATGTTAATATGCATGTTTTATATACCGTATCATATTTTTATGTTCATGTACCATTTACTCCTCACTTCAGACAAAAAAGATGTGCAGTAGATATAATAATGATATAATTAATTTTTCTGAAAAGTACTATCAGTCTAATTGTTTGAGAAGAATTTGAGCTGGGCTGATGGTAAAAATTATCGTATTTTCTTATATATTGTATGGATCATAATAAAGAGAGAGTATGATTAGATTGTCTTCCTATGCTCTTGCCATCTGTGGACAATGCTATAGACATCATTGATAATGCCTTACTATATATATTTAAAGAGAACTACATTCCAATACGTTCACAACAAAGTTGCTTAATTTCAACAGGTTGAAGGCTGTGATCTCTTAGGAGCTTATTGCAAATGAGTATTTACCATGTTGAGTTACTATCATTATAAGATTGCGTCTTTGTGATGTTGGGGTCAAAGCAGTTCATGTTTATCAACTACTGTATATATAATTACATAATTTTTTTCTGTATTAGGTGTTTTGTAGCCCTGAACTTAAGTCATCTGGAAAAAAAATAATGACTAAGCATAAGCATATGACATTATTTATAATGTTAAGAAATGCAAAGTTTTTGAGGTTTGGTAGTGCAGAAAAATTTGAATCTTGGGCGATTCATTTGGGAAAGGTCAAGGTCATTGAGATTGAAGCATAAAATTCTTGTCCATTGATTTCTCAGTAGATTTGATAAAGCATTATCTTGTTAGAAGTAAAATGTAGGTCGTATGGAGGAGACAGTCAGTATGGAGAAATATATAACATTTCAGATATGTCCTTTTTTGAGGACATGGAGGTATTTATATCACCTTTTTATTCATGTACATGAATGGGTAGTTCTAGTTTCAATATTTCAGAAAGTTGCAAGAACTTGAAAGTGTGAATGGTACAATGCTAGTTTGTTACATTATATTTTATGTTTTTGATCTTCAAATTTTTTAAATTGATAGAACCTGAGGAAAAATAGTTTTATGTTTTCTTTTTAACTTTTATGAAATAGTGAAAAACAAAGAAATCAGTGCACTAAATGTGAAATTTGAAAGCTTCATAAAAGATCAAAGTTAATTACCACCATTTTTACTTTTGTGAATACTGTTCAAAGTATCAGCTAAGCTTGGTTTGAGTTGTTATCCACTACATCATGTAGACCAGGAAGAAGATCAGTATTAACTGATTGAATCATTTAAAAACAAAAAAAAACTAATTTACTACTTGCTTCAAATTTAGTCATATATGTAATTTTCTCCATGAATTGTTTGAAGTAGGTTCTGTTGTCACAAAGTGTATACTTCCTCTTTATAGAAGTGATACGGTATTCAAAATTTGCATGTGTTTGTGTGATGCATGTGAAGTTTAAGATATTGATATCATGTTCCCTACCTACAGAAAGATTGTACTATTGTTTCATGTCAGTAAATAGCACATAAACTATTTTGACCCACATTGTACCTCATTATCAGGACTGGAGACTGAAGGGTTATGCAAAAGTACAAGGTTAAAGGGAAATCAATATTTAGGAATATAAGTTTCATGTCTATTTCAATTTTTGCCTGAAACAAAAACCCAAAGCACTCTATACTTATCTATAAGTGGTCAGTTGGTGATATTTGAAATAAACTATTTATAAGTGTTTGTTTCCCTGGTGGTCAAAATTTTATAGAACTTTTTAATCGTTGCTAACACTGTAGGAAATCCCCGGGGTATAAGTTCCTCATGAATTACATCAGTCAGAAGAGACCTATAACTATACACTTGGCATGTCATTTAGTTTAGTTAAAACTCATTTAGTTAAAATTCTATTCTTTTTTCTTAAAAAGCAATTTATTTTTTATTCTAAAGAGGGATAATTAAAAAGAAAATTTTTGACAGATCAATGAAATTGACACTTCATTCGTGACTTTCTTTCGTGACTTTCAGATTCTTATCAAAAATTTCACTGTTTCAATAACAGCATCTGACAAACATAGAATTATCAATTGTAGTATGCTCAAAGCAAATAAAAGTTTTGTTTAGTTATTGCCTTTTAGGTGTATTGTTTGTTTTTATTTGGTTGTTTTTAATTTTTTAAAAAAATCTTTGCCGTTTAATTCTTTATAGGAAGAACCGCTCATTCAAGTAAGGTGACATTCCTTAGCTTTCAGGCTTTATCAATCATTCATTTATTAACCAAGAAATATAAAACTCTGTTAATTGTTTGATAAATGACAAATTTGTTTACAATTAATATTTATTATAAATGCATGTTAACCTTTGCTGCCTGCCAAAAAAAGGGCCAATGATCAGTTACGCTAACAAAAATACTCAGGTAGACTGTGTAGGAAAATAAAACAGCTGATATCGTGGTTTAAACATGAATGGAGTAGAGAATGTTCAAATTTCGGATCTTAGAAAAAGATGCTGTGGTTTTAGGTTTGATATTTTTGACATGTTCTTTACAAAAGGATAAAATGTTATAAAAATTTTTTTTTAATTAAACAAAAGCCTTCTTTCCCCTTCCTGGTATGTTTTAGCTAACCCACTAACTTTGATAACATCTTTAAAGTAAACAAAAGGAAATAACTATTCCTGTATTGCAACATCTGTTTCAAATGAAAAGGATGAAAGAATAAACGTAATATCTTCTCATAAATTATCTATTTGTTTCAATTTGAACATTTGTAGATATTATTGATCCATACTTTATTTTCATGTTGTTTGATATGACATGTCAATAATTGTTTATCTTGTTCTTTCAGGAGAACCAAGTCTCTGTATGGTGTTATGCCAAATTGCAAGTTTGGTCCATGTGGTTCCATCTTGGATGATTCAGCCACCTCTTTGTAAGTATATCAACTTTCTTGCTTTATTCCCCTTTTCCTTTATAAATATGTTAAAATAGAACCTTTTTCTTAACCTTACTAAGTACATGTATAACTTTGATACTGCTTTACTAAATACACTCTGTACATATAAATAATGTGATTTATGATACACATACATCATTTGAACAAATTGGAAAAACCAGAAAATACATATGATTTTCATAAAATTTCTTCCAAATGGAAATCCATTATTTTGATTTTATGATAATTATATGTATATGCCTGGTATGCATTTATATTTATAAATTTGATTATTAAGTGACATGCTATAAGCAGTGAATTCAAATATAGTGATGTCAATTAAGAAATCAATTTTCTTTTTGAAATTTATGGTTGATAAGGTCATGGTTCCAGTATATATATATATATATAAAGTAATACAGAAGAGTGATTAGAAGATCTTGTTTACAAGTATACTTTTACATGAACATGGGTTATTGGCTCTTTAGGACATGGACCTACTATTTAAAGAAAATAAATGGAATTTTGTATATATACAGTGGAATCATCCCTACTTGTAGGGAGCGATGTTCGTGGATTTTGTGGAAAATCCCTACCCATAAAATGACATCCCTTTGATTGATTATTTTTTCAATGTATATCGATTCATTGAATCTACCAAATAAACAAGATGTCCATGACATTACTTCGCCATGAACTGATATTTTGCTTGTCTTCAAACGTTGACCCCTATGAATTTGAATGATATTAGATTATATTTTCCCTTGTACTTATCCCAGTGAATTCAAAATTTTGTATAACTTTTTAAAAAAAATCTTTTTTTTTATCCCACGTTTAACCCTTTATCCCCTTGAATTAGCTCATTTGATATCATTTTCGTATCCCACAGTTGTGAGGTCACAATGGGTTTTGCGTTAGAGTGATGAAGTAAAATGAAGTGGAGTCCTGTATATAAACAGTGTTAAACATTGATTGTGGTTTATAAAACATGGGATGAAAGAATCTCACATGATTTGTAGTTAGATATGATTTTAATCCAACTTGTTGTGTTTTTTTATCCCTTCGCCAAGGCTTGGGGATATAAAACACACAACTTGTTGGATAAAAATCATATCCAACTACAAATCATGTGAGATCCTAAATATCTTTGCTAGCCAAAGGTGTCTGATACGCTACTCTCCGCATAATCCCCCCAACTTCATTGCCAGGAGATGAAAGTCTTTTGTTTATATGACAAATGTTTTCGGATGCCATTTGCATTCAGTTTTCACTTTTGTAATACATGTATGAGAAAAAGTTATATTCAATTCATAAATGACAAAATAATGAGAACTAGAGAAAATTGTTTAATTTTAAACATGTTAAACTTTGTCATGGTTGAGTCATGTTTAAAGATTTTTTTTAAAACAAAAAATGTTGTATGTACAAAGATTGAATCACGCAGTCTAGAATGAAGATTTGCTTAGTCTTTGTGTGCTGTCTGTCATGTAAATTTGATAAAACTGATCTTATTTGTTCTTCCTGGATTCCTGTTCTCTGGGTCAAATTCTAGGTATTGATCTCTCGTGCAAAGTCTAGGTATTGGTTCCTTTATGATGAATTCTTGTTCTCAGGGTCATAGTTAGGTATTGGTTCCTTTAATATGATGAATTGTTCTCCTCCGGTTCATAGTCTAGGTATTGGTTCCTTTATGATGGTCAAGTGACATACGTGTATTGATTTGATAAAAGCTCAGATATTTGCTTCCTTGTAAGGTTTTGAAGTATAATTGTCTGAAAAGATTGAAGAGGGAGAAAAATTAATGAACTTAAATTATCCAATGTTACAATGAAAATCTCTTCTTTTTTTTTTACATTCGTTTAAACACAAAAAATTGTGCAAATTCTAATTTTTTAAATTAATGAAAATAGTCAGAAAACTTCAAAGTATACTGTACAGAGGAGTTTGAAAATTAATACACATATCACTTATGTTTACTTTAGAGCTTGTTTTTATATTACAAGTACCGGGTATATTAAATTGTCTATTACTGTTGAACTAGTTTATTTTGTTGTTTTTAAATTTGGGATATGAAAAAATTAAGAAAATACAGTGAAAATAAGTTACAAGTGATTTTCCTGCTATACAAAAGTGTATCAAAACCAACATCACATTTTGATGTGATGGTGTGCACTATTGTTAACTCATGCAGTATGTACTTTTGTTTCATCAAACATTCTTTTTACTGAAAAATTATTGTGTATCATATTTAAGTGTACATGTATGGTTTATGTTTAAATGATAATGACAACAAGATTAGAAAAGATTACATCAGCAAGGTCATTTCAACCCCCTTGTAGGTCTTGTGACGACTGTTATCAAGTACAGGGGATTGAAGAAGCTGGAGATCACCGACTTATATATTCTCCAACAATGGATGGACTGCCAAAGACTCTCAGATTGAGCTCCTTCCAGGGAAAAAAATTTCTGTTGGTTTGTAACATTTTTGCCTTGATATCCTTAGTGACTTCAGTGGAATATAATCTGGATGTTGATACAAAAGACATAAGGAATAATCTGACACATTTCTGGAAGAGCACAGGATTCTCTCCACCATTGCCTCATAAGGATGCTTACAGATTTGACTTTAGCAAAGACATGCAACTAAACATGGCTCTGATTGGCTCACTTCCTCACAGTGGTATAAAACAGGTCAGAATTCATTGGTTGTTGGAGCTTGTAACTGTGAAACAAACCAATGGAAATGTGACTTACGATTTTTCACAATTAGATGATGTGATTGGTTGGTTATGGACCTATGGTTTAAAACCAGGATTTGAACTCATGGGAAATCCATCAGGCATTTTCAATGACTTTGATAACTCGACACAGGTATACATGTGGAAGGATATGATAACCCAGTTAGCATCAAACTACATAGATCAGTTTGGCCTGAGTGAAGTCATGGATTGGAACTTTGAGACGTGGAATGAGCCAGATTGTCATGATTTTGACAACATTAAGTTCTCAGTTCAGGGATTTCTGAATTATTATGATGCCTGTTCAGAGGGTTTACTAGCAGCCAGTCCCCTCCTAAAGTTTGGAGGTCCTGGGGATGGATGTGATGGACCTGGAAATACCAAGTTTTCTGATGCTATCTTAAGTCATGTTGTCAATGGTACAAACTTCTTCACAGGCAAAAAAGGCAACAGGATAGATTTTCTGTCATATCACAGAAAAGGAGATGGTTCTTCAGCTAATATTTATCAGTATGAACTCAAAACTGTGTCAGATATTCAGAAAAGATATCCATCTCTGTCTATGGTGCCTTTCTTTAATGATGAGGCAGATCCAATGGTGGGATGGAACAAAGATCTACCATGGCGTGCAGACTCCACCTATGCAGCTATGGTTGCTAAAGTTATAGCCCAACATCAGAACATGATCTTGGCTAAACAACCTGCATTCATGAACTACTCACTTTTAAGTAATGATAATGCCTTTCTGAGCTATGTTCCTCATCAATTTACTCAAAGAACCTTGACTGCAAGATTCCAAATGAACAATACAGCAACCCCATATGTCCAGTTAGTTTTAAAACCAGTTTACACTGTAATGGCAGCATTGTCTCTTTTGGGAGACAAACAGGTACACATAAACTTAACATCTTCAGGAGAGTTTGGGAACAGCATTGTTTTGAATGATAGTAATGTGGGTGCGCTAGCAAGTGTTCATGTGCCTTATAAAGGTATTCCTACTTCTGATGCTTGGCAGTTAGCTGTGCTTATATACAGCAGCAATGACACTTCATCCCTCAAGAGGACAGATTCAATAACGGTGAGTTTGAATTTGGATGGGTCTGGTGATTTTGGGATAGTAGAGTATTCCATTGACAATACTGTAACAAATCCTTATGCTGTGTGGGAAACCCAGGGCAAGCCATCTTTTCCCTCTGTTCAGCAGTTCAGGGAAATGCGTTCTCAAGAAGGATTGATGTCTTCGTCTGTTAAATATTTCCATAAAAAGAAAGATGGCCATATATACAGACACAAATATTCACAACTGTTACAGCCTGGAGTAATCCTAATCCATGCCTGTGCTAAATCCAAACTTCCCCCCGACCAAGTGACCAGTGTTGTGGTCCACAACATCACTGTGGGCCAAGTTCTGATCACGTGGTCAGATCACTGTGTAAACACTAAGTGTATTCTATACTATGATGTGGAATTCTCCAGTAAATCACAGAGTGGTCCTTATACAAAAATTAACAATAACACTTCCATCATCACTGCCTTTAATTATGTACCTGATGTTAAAGTTCTGACAGATGACTTGGTAGCTGGGTTTTATCGTATTCGAGCAGTGGACTATTTTTTGAGGCCCGGAGCCTATTCACTTCCTGTTCAGTACCCAGATAAAACTTATAAAACACCCCCTAAGTGAGGTGATATTCAAAAATTGTCAGCTCACACAATATACTCTGACCTAATGCATTTGGTCAGAATATGTCAAATATTGAATTAACTTGCAAATTCAAAGAACTTTGCTCCACATATGGGGGCTCAGATGTTGAGATAAAATTATTTATGGAATATTATAACTGTTTTGTTTGTGTGTCCTGTTTTCTCTGTCAATCATAAAAAAAGATAGATTAAGGCTTCTTAAACCTACGGCAAATTGTAAAAAAAATTTCATAGGTTCAGATATTATAAAATATAATACAGGCCTTGTTGCAATTAAGGAAATTCTGAATAGAATATGAAAGCCCTGTCTCTTCTAGAGGAAAAGTTATGGCAACAATTAGATTTTTTTAACCAGTTCAAGGTCATGAAAACAACAATGATATACTTTTCTAAAAGGTGTTATCATAGGTAATGTAATGAATGCCTGTTTTTTCTTATTCAATTCCATATTAAGATTTTGAAAAAGTGGGTCAAACTTTAATGTCAAGGTCATGGGGTCAAAAGTCGTAAATTTGGAAGGTCTTGTCTGTGAAATATGAAAGTCTAGCCTTATCTCTTCATATTAAAAGTTCTCACCAAGGTAAAAAGTTCTGCTATATTTTTTTTTTCAAGATGAAACTTAAAAAGGTTATATATGATCACAGGGTCAAAAAATCATACATTTGGAAATGTCCTGTCACAGGCAATATGTGAAATATGAAACCCCCATCTTTTCTCAGTTAAAAGTTTTGACCAAGGTTTAAGTATTAAAAGCAACAGTTGAATGAGATTAGAATACCCTCACTTTTGTGAAATCAGGGGACAGAAAACAGAATTTGTATTTACTGAAATAAAGTATTCTTTTTATAAAATTGTAAGCAAATATTTATTTTCAATTGCGTGATGCTATTTTTTAAAAAGTTAAATAAAACAAAACCTTTGTGACATTTAAGGGAAGTCAGGTCATTATGTCATGTCAAGAGGTGTTAGTGACACCGGTCTTTGTGTGTTCTGGCGGATTGTACATTTAAAAACTCTATAAATACCTGAAAAGCACAAAGGTCTTTCTAAGAAGTTGCTTTACATTGTTCTTCTCAAAAGTAGTCAAATTTATCAAGAAAATGTCAAATCATCGTTAGAATGATGCGCAAAAATTTTGAGAACGAACATTCAAGTATACACTTACCAAGTGGTTACCTTGACAAATTTGGCTGAAATTTTCTGTGTAAAACACAGAAATCAGTTGTTTTACTGGCTCTTCCTAAAAATGGAGATGTCTGTGTAAAGTCTGTGCCTTGTAAAGGGAAACCCTGGATACAAGTGAATCATACTCTCATGGGGGCTTTACTGAAAACCAAAGGATGTACAGGATCAGGATATCAGCATTATACATCAGGTACAGCTAGTATTCTAATTAAGAAGTAGTAATTAATAGTCTCAGGTAGAATGCAGAATTATTTTGATATCTTATTGTCTTTCTTTATAGCAAAATTAGTTTTCCTAAGTGAATCTGAATTCTTTACAACAATTTAGAAATGGTCTGTGTGCAATATATTTTTTTCTATTAAAAATTATTAACATGTTGCCTTTTAGAATTTTTTAAGAAGAAGGCTACACTGTATAATTGGCATTTAATTTTTATCCCCCTGCAATATTTAAATGTATAGTGCATCTGAAGCAATGCTCATGGATAAAATGGATATTTTTTGTAAATTTTAGTGCTTGAAAGTGTTTAAAACTGCTTGCTCAAAAAACTACTTCTGTATACATGTATATGATTGTGAGTACATGTATAAGTAGTAAGTTTTAAAGTACTTGCATGTACGTTATTTTTAAAAGTCCTGGCATTATTTCAATTTTAAACATAGAAAAGTCAGGAAATGATATTGATAGAAAAGTAAAACTACCTTGGTCTTAAGTTCATTTCTTAATCACATTTATAATTAATTACCAGATGTTAATTGGAACATTGATGTTTTTTAACAAGTCATATATTGATTGGAATGTAATTAAATATCTGTAAGAAATATTGCATAAAACTGTTGTGTTAAAGAATTCTATATTTGGCTGTGGAGTTTGACTATTGACTGTGAGACATGAAGCAGATGATAATATTCTCAGGAGAAATACATTGTTGGACATTGTTTACTGGTCAATGTTGGACTTTTGAAATGGTCTGCAAATAGCCTTATAGGTTTTCTTGACTGTGAAGAAAGCACAAGCATTTAGTCATTGAATAAATTTTAACAATCTGACAGCAAGCAAAAAGTAATGTATGTCTAGAGTACTAAATGAGCCTGAGAGACTCGTATAGGATTCTGGTCAACAAATCTGTGTGATATATGGAGGAATTATGTTTCTTGCAAATTACTACCTACAGCCAATAAGGACTTCTGACCACATACAGGAGAAGTCATTACTATGTCAGAGAGCTGATATTACTAGAAGTGGTTTCAAAGAGTGCTCATCATTAATCAGGTACATGAAAAAGAGGATGTCAGATCTGATATAATTCATCTAGGTACCAAGTAACACTGTAAATGTTTTTAGTTTAAACTCAGTTAGATTTAAAGCACAACTGAGCTTTTGCTCACTTGAGTTGAAAGCTCAAGTGAGCTTTTGCTTTCCTGAGTTGAAAGCTCAAGTGAGCATTTGCTTTCCTGAGTCAAAAGTTCAAGGGAGCTATTGCACTCCTGAGTCAAAAGTTCAAGTGAGCTATTGCACTCCTGAGTCAAAAGGACAAGTGAGCTTTTGCACTCCTGAGTCAAAGAGCACAAATTAGCTTTTCTGATCACATATTTTCTGGCATTCATTCTTCTAATCAACCATTGCAAAGAGTATCCTTGTGTAAATCAGTGGAATATTAAATTGTTTAAAAGAAAAGCCAAACCCCTTTCCAAAGGATATAATCAAGAATGAAATCTTTTTATTAAGACCCAATTTTTTTACCATACGGTTACCTGAGGAGGGGGAGTGGTCGATGTAACAGTGGTGTTATTTACCTGGAGATCCCATATACCCAAAATGTCAAAAATATGTGTATACGTAGCAGTACACCGGAAGTCTGTGTTTGGTAATCAGGATCAACATAACATGTTTGTGTCTGGTTTTGAGTGAAACTACATAAAATAATTATTTCAATATGAAACATAACGAGGCAACATAAGGGTATCAAAGTTTTACTTGGGACTACATAAAGAAAAAAATTTCTAAAAAAATGTTCTTTCAGAAACATGGGCCTCTTAATTTGTATACTTCAATTAGAAATGCTCACACTAGCCTTTGGCTCAGGTTAGTTAAAAATGATATTTTACTTTAGTCTAGAAAATCCAGATTGAAATGTTAATGTGATTTCTCTTATTTGTATAGACGTGTTTATCGAAGGTTTTGTGTTTGTTATTATCGGTCATTATGATGACAGTAACACGTAGTTCTTGAGAAGATTTTAAAACGAATTATAATCCTTATTTTATTTTGGTAAATATTACTTTAAATGACTTGTCCATGCATTTAACAATGCTTTTGCTTTTATTGGCATGTCAAACTTGATTTTATGTTTATAAGAATTTTTTTTAAATCCTCATAAATTTTTTTTTTTTTACACCTGTATGTAAATAGAGGGAAAATGTATATGGATTGTGCTCTATTAATTTCAATGTATAGTACAAGTATGTCATTTAATATTCTTGCATTGGAGGTTGTGGGTGTTTTGTAGGAGTTTTTTTTTTCTCAAGATGAAATTAAGCAAGTTATTTAATTTATAAAGAGTTAACATGCAAAGCAAAAAATGTAGAGGATCAGTGGTTTTGATAGACAGACCATTTTCAATTCTATGATCATGAATTCAGATGTGAAATACATTTTACTCCTTGAGATGCACCCCTCCAGAACCAGAAGTTTATGGATTTAAGTTAGATGTGGATTTGGTAAACTATGTACATGTAAGTTAAAATAGAAGTATAGATCTGAAAAAAAGTTTTAAATGAAGACTTTTAATTCTAAATCAAAATGCAAATAGAACAATTTTATACATAGCTGAAAATGAGTACCGGTAAAAGTATACAGGTATTTATTTAAATTTCACTATTTTGTGTGAAGTTTTCTGTAATTAAAAGTATTGTTATGGTCCAGCGGCCTTGTGTACAATTTTCCAGAGTGGATTTTTTTTCCTCAGGAAAAGGAATTTTTGCTTGTGAGAGTACCATAATATATTATTATTCCTCATTATAATTATTTTATACAACATGAACATTATTTGATAGGTTCTAGATAATCATGTGACAGTGCGATAAAACTTCATACATGTATATCCCTATCATCAGCATGCGTTTCATCATATTCAATCTCTTTGGATACTTAGTGCATTTTCCCGCACTACAGTTATCGTTTGGTGAACGAAAACTCCCAAGAGTAGTAGACTTCACAAATCATAATCTTATATGCAGGTTATACATGTATATTTTTTTGTTCAATAGCTTTAATTCTCATACTATAAACAAACAGAGAGATATTGTTTACATTTTTGTCTCTACAAATTATCATATAAAATAAGATCAAACGTTACATATTGTATTATTGACATCCATCATTTCATTGTATACTGTAAACGTATTACATTTAGTGGTGTATTCTAATTAGCAATTTTGGCGGAATGCAGAGTCCGCTAATTCAAGTACATCGCTAAATATTTTGTATATTAATATTCATAGCCAGCACATTCAGGTAGAGCTAAATCAAATCTACCCTAACTTGTTAAAAATTGAATTTCCACAAATATCGTACACGCCAAATGTAATACATTCACAGTATTTCATTGATGGAAAAGCCTGAGTGCTCAGAAATCTATACAAATGGCTTGCTAAGTAGAATTCAGACATTGATAAATGGCCATGGTTTTCAAAGCCACCAAGAAATAAAGGAGATATAATTTAGTGGATATAATTATAATTAATGTATTTTTGTGTATAATTTTATACCACAATTTTGCTAAGCTGAAATTTGAATTTTTTGCACAGAACCATTCCAGACCCTGGAAGTCAGAAACTGAATTGGAACAAACCCCCTCTTACTGTCCTGGTCATTAAGAAGATGCATGATGAGAACGCATTGTCTGCATTTACCCAACTCGTCAAGTGGCTGATTCAGGTAGTGTAGTATAGAAATCAATTCTGAAGATCAGTAACTGTGAATATGTGTTTCTTGCTGGATGATGTATGATCAGGATTAATTGCTGATGTATCATGAAAAATACAAACATTTTCTAGATGAAGTGCTTGAAAACAGAAATGCAATGTCCTCTTATAACCAAATCCAACCAGTCTGTTAAAGGCTTTAGAGGTTTTTTCATCAGAGCAGTGATTGTCTTGAATGTTAGCTGATTTAGTGTATTAAGTTAAAGATCTGCAGTTCACTGATCTGAAAAATTAATGCATGACCTCAAATTCTTTATAAGCGAAAGATCTGCAACTTACTTGGGTAACACCTAGCTCCAGGCCCATAAAACTTCAACGAGCTCGCTTTTGATCCTAGTCTCACATTACCTAAGGAATTATTATTAGATACACATGTAGTGAGACTGAGATGAAGATTGAGCTCATCTAAGTTTTATGGCTACGGAGCCAGATCTGTATCTATTTATGGAATATTCCTTAATTTTTTTTTCAAAGGATAAGCATATGGTTGTGTATGTAGAAAAGGCAGTTTTTGATGACGCCATGTGTACAGGCAGCCGAATGTGTCGGGAACTTCAGAAACAGATACAAACATTTGAGGAAGGTCGGTAAAATCCTTATAAACACAGTCCAAAAGAAATTTGTTAGCCAAGAAATGAAATACTTGAGTTCTAGTGAAGAAATTTGTTTTATAGAGAAGGATGACTTGACCAACAAAATTGACTTTGTCATATGTTTGGGAGGGGATGGTACTTTGTTATATGCATCATCTCTCTTCCAGGTGAGACATCATCGGCAGAATTTCTTCTTAATTTTATTAATTGATAATTAACTGTTGACAGTCCCCATAGTCTAATTTTTGAGTTACAGCGAGTACAAAACAGATTTTTCTTTTTATAGGCCAGCATGCCTCCTGTGATGGCTTTCAACATGGGATCCCTGGGATTTTTAACTCCTTTCAGTTTTCATAATTACAAGGAACAAGTCACACAAGTTCTTGAAGGTACCAGTATTAATTTGCAGTTTTGAATTAGACAGAAAATTTAACAACCACCAACTCTGACAAAAATACATGGAAGGAAATGAGATTATAGGGAGCATTTTCCAAAAATACTTCCTGTTTTAAAGTGGTAGAGATAATTGTTGATTGCCTCCCAGTACAATATCCATTTTATAAAAAAAAAATCCATAGATTTATATATGTCAGCGAGCCAGTAAATGTATGTTGTTATTCTGTATATTCAAGACTGCAACAACGTGAAAAACAACAGCTGAGGCCCATTTTGACAAAAAGCAAAAGAGTGCAGAAGTTTTGAAATAATTACTCTGAAAATGTAGTTACAATGTCTATATACTTTATCATTCCTGTATGGTATTTATTCTAATGCTTCAGCAGAGAGTGACCATTATATTCTGTTTCTGTATATCACAGGAAATGCAGGCCTGCTCCTTCGGTACAGACTTAAGTGTGTGATATGTAGGAAGGATTCCCACATGGCTAAGATTCCACACGTGAAACAGATCCAGAGGTCTCACAGCACTGTTCAGTCCAAAACCCATCTACTTGTAAGTACAGTTATATCCATTTACCTGAAAATTCACTTAAACCTTGATACATCAAACTTGTCAAGACAGAATAAGAATTGTACTTACCAGGATAATCGATATTTAATTTTCAATGAGATATTGAAGTGAGACTTGGCTCTTATTTGACTCACTTTCCAGTTTTTGACCAAAGATCAAATGTGTTAACAAATGGAATCTGTATTAGACAGAAAAAGTTATGTTTGAAAGCATATCAAAAATGAACAGGAATTTGCCAAGACATTAAAACCTTTAACTCCATTATAATTTTGTTTTGTCAGGTGTTCAATGAAGTAGTGGTAGATAGAGGCCAGTCTCCCTACCTCAGCAATATTGACTTGTACGTGGAGGGCAAGCTAGTCACCACAGTACAGGGGGATGGTGAGTGTACCAGTTATCTTAATCTAGCACTACTATTTCTGAAATATTTTAAAAGATTGAAAAAATATAAATTGATATATTGGTATGCCAAAATTTAGAGGTTTTTATTACTGTAGATCACTAAATTTTCGCGACACCTTATTTTCGCGAGATAGTCATTGACTCTTGATTAGCGAGACAAAATTTTCACAAATTGCGGTTATTGCTCTATATATTCTTAAGGAATAGTATTATACGCGAGAATTAAAATTTCGCAAGCACAATGTTTCGCGTATTTATGCGAAAATGAAGTTCTCGCGAATAAAAGGTGATTTACAGTAGTTTTGATAATAGATGTAACTTTTGCTTTAGAGAATTTCTCTCTCTCAAAGATTCTGAACTTAGTAACCACATTGATATCAATATTGTTGCATTAGAGAACTTCTCTCAGAGATTTTGTAATTTGTTATGAGTAATCAATTTACTTGGTGAATTATGTTCCAGGTCTTATCATCTCTACACCCACAGGAAGTACGGCCTACGCAGTGGCGGCTGGCGCGTCTATGGTCCATCCTAACGTCCCCGCAATAGTCATCACACCCATCTGTCCTCACTCTCTCTCATTCCGACCTGTCGTAGTCCCAGCAGGAGCAGAAATTAAGGTAAAAAACTAAAATCAGCATTACTAGGAGTGTACAAGTAATAGGTTTTAGTTTTCTTCCTCAAAAAAAGAGCACTGAAGCCTTATGAATTATGAATGGAAGTAAACAGATGGTATGAATTACGTAGTTTATAACTTTGAAAGTTTATAATTTTGAATTTTGTTCCAGATAATGGTCTCTCCAGAAGCTAGAAATTCAGCTTGGGTGTCACTTGATGGAAGAAATAGACAAGAAATTTTTCAAGGAGACAGGTAAATTTCCAATTGCTATTTATAAATGATAGTTTCTTCAGAGCAACTGACCTGTTTTTTGCCATTAATGACAGATTACCTGTAATTCAGGATTTAAATCAATGTAATGTACATGAAATTGTGAAAGAAAATATACATATCTTGTACATGAGCTATTGATTTGGTGTTTCAGTGTTCGAATAACCACAGCTCAATATCCGGTACCCTCTGTATGTGCTAAGGATCAGATGGATGACTGGTTTGAATCCTTGGCAGAATGTCTCCACTGGAATGTCCGAAAACCCCAGAAAGCCATGCCAGGTCTCAAAGAATCTCCCAGTACAGCCAGTATTAATGATAGCAGTTAACGGAGGCTTCGTGCTCGCTCTCAAGACATTATCATCATCATATCATTAAACTCACTACTGGACTTTCTTCCCATAAATCAAGGTTTTCTTCAGGGAGTCATTGTAAATAGAAACCATTGTAAGCAACTTTATACACAATCCACAGATAACCATAAGCCACGTTTAACCATTTACTTTGGCTGCACAGGGCAGATTTTTATTGTTTTTTTTTTTTAAATATTAATGATTTTTTTTTTCAAAAGTAATGGTCCTCAATATGATTTGAATAAGTCTCCAGAAAAGTTGTAAGAATACTGGAATCTTTAGTAATGTGTGTCAAGTTATCATCTACCTGTCTTTAGACAAAGATTTAACCTAAGGATTATGATTGGGGAGGGGGGGGGGGGGGGGGGGGGTATTATCAAAGGATATACGAATCAAAATTTTGGATGTGCCACATTTTTCAATTTTTAACAAGATGGAAGATATGATTTTGGCTAAAAGAGGACATCTCTAATTTTCAACTAATGAAACAAAAGTCAGATAGCTTTATGTTACAAAAATATAAAGTGATAAAAAGTGCTAGATTTCACTTTGCTTGGAGTGAGTTAAGTTAAAGTTGGAATTATTCTTTAAAGTGTTCAGACAAACATTGCAAGCACATACAGTTAAACACGCTTATAATGAATTGATGCTCACAGCAAAGTGATTTTTATTCCTTATGTGTTTTAAACATATTGTGAAGCTAACAGATATTACAAATTACAATTATTAAGAAGCAATATCGCCTCTCCCTGGCACCTGGTATAAACATGTTTTACTGTATACCACAACATGTATTGTTTAAACCTGCCATATGTTCCTGTCAGTGGTCAGCAGTATTCCTATGTAAAAGAATTTCTTTTGTATTAAATAATGGAGAAAAAGTAATTTTAAGCTGCATCTCCAGATATCTTATATCAAGGACCCAAATATTCCTGAAAATGAGTCAAAATCTTTCCTATGCAGGCGTGGGTCTCTTGGAGAAAATGTGGCTAATGAAATAACTTCTTTAGATGGAAACATTTTTTGTGTTCATTAATCTTTTCATAGAAGATGAAAGAGAATTTGAGCTTGGAAATCGAAAGTCATATCATTTTGGTGAAGGCATTTGCATTTTGCAAGTGTGAACATTTCAGTAGATCTCATATTATGTAAATCATTGTTTAAGATGCTATTTAATGTTTTAAAAGTTGATGCATGATAATGAATGATGGAAAAAAAACTTTAAATTGTTTCATGTATTATACATAATACAATGGTTCTGATTTTATAAATACATCTTCAGATCCTGTACATGTTTACATGTAATGCATTTTTAAGTTCCACTTTGCATAGAGCAGAATTTCCCACTTTGCAAACATGGGATATGGTATGTTTTATGGCAAAGATATGGCAGATTTTATTGTCATTATCAATATCTTAACTGATGATATTAGAATTATTGAATATCTCAACTAATGATTGTACAAGATATTTTAATGATGTTAATTGCATTGGAAGTTTTGACCAAAAAAAAAACTTATGAAAGTAGCAAACTGGCCAGAACAAAACCAAAAGCAAATTGTATATCTGACAATTAAACAGGGACCATCAGATTATGGTCTCTATTTTTGCCAAGTTTTTGTTAACATTTCGATGAATATTTAAACATTTTCTAGTGTTACCCTTTTCTCCAAGCACATCTCCATTACAAGTCTTCACATGTAGCCAGATTGAGAAGCAAAATCAGAGGCCTGTTCAACAGAGTGAACAATTGGGAGCACTCACCACAATTCTTTATACAGCAAAACTCAGTTATAACAAAGTCACTGGGACCTATGAAATTACTTCGCTATATCCATAATTTGTTATAACCATAGAAGAAATTCATATTTATATAGCTGGGGATCCAAGATGACTTTACTATATCCGTGAATTTGCAATATCTGTGTTTGTACTAAACAAGTTTTACTGTACCTCCAATAGAAATGTTTGCAAGCGCTTGCTCTGTTGATGAGGCCTCAGGTTTGTGTTTTGATGATGTTTAAGCATCCAACAATGACAAAGATTTTGTATTGCGTGTAAAATAAAGGTGTTTTTTTTATTTAAATGTTTGTACACCAAGCAATCCATCCAGCACTCAGAAAAATAACTGGCAGAAGGTTCATTGCTTCTTGTTTTGAGCAAATTTCAAGATTCTTATTTTGTTAATTTACATGGGAGTTTTCTGCTTAAAAACCTCAATGTTATGATTTAAGATGCAATGTCATGTTTAAAGATGTTCATGGAGTATTTTAATATTTATATTACTTGAATTTTTATTATTTGTTATAAAATAAATAGTACTATTGCTGATATTGGCTACAGTTGTTTTTTTCAATGCAAATAGACGTGCTTCTTTTGAATATGCAAGGGTTACAAATAAGGAACTTTTTAGTGTTGACACTCCTATATGGCCTCAAGTAAATTCAGATATAATAGGAGATACATGTACTATAAACTTTTTCAATATGCTCATTCTATTTCAAGTTTAAAGCAAAGAACTTGAACCATAAGTTGTGGTACTCTTTTCAAAAAATATTTTTCTGTTGAATATTAAGGCCATAAAAGGTACCTACGGAAACATCCCTGTGCTTTGTGGAGTCGAGTACTGTATACAGGGTTATTTTCGCCCCATATTATATTCGCCCTTTTACACTTGCTTACAAATTTCCTTTGTTTTAAATTCGTCCAGTCTCAGTTTTGTTTAAGAATTTATACTGTGTTATTTAAATTCACCCCATTTTAAATTCACCCACTTGTTATAAGGGTGCAAGGGGAGAAAATAAAACGGGGGCGAAAATTTCCCTGTATACAATATTTTTCAGATAAGACCCTGTGGATTCAAATCTTTTCATGGAAATAAAGAGAACAAAAAATCTGTTTAAAATATGATGATAACAGTATGGCCAAAATGACTCAGGTTAGCACTGTGGTCCTTGGCCTCTTGCATAAAAAAATAACATTTACAAGGATACATTGTGTGAATGAAAATGTCCACCAATCATATGGTGATCTATAAAATAAACAAGATTATGAAAAATTGTAATCGTTTAATAACAGCAGTAAAATGGAAAAAAAATGTAAATACACATCAACAAATTAACATGTGATAACAATGAACAACTAGTTCTTCCTTATAACTAAAATCCACCAAAGGAGAAAGAGAAACTTGTTTCTTTGGATTCCATTTGACTACCACCTGTTTCATTTCCAAACACTGACAAAAAATTGTCACATTTATCTCCCTTGGCAGAATCCCCTCCAAACTGTAAGGAATCTCCAAAGCTAAATCGTCTTGGTTCTGCAGATTTTGCCGTGGAATCATCAAAGGTGAATCCTTGTGTGTCAGGGGATCCAGTTGTATTGCTGGGAAAGCTGAATCCTCTTGATTCTGCAGATTTTGCTGTGGAATCGTCAAAACTGAATCCTTGTGTGTCTGGAGATCCAGACTGAAAGCTGAATCCTCCTCCGCCAAGGTTAAACTTATTGAATCCTTAGAGATAAAATGATTGTTTTAAGACTTTTAAGTACTCTAACATTTTTGTTACAGTGAAACACAAAGAAGTACTGGTATGGATTTTTAACAGCAGAGTAAACTGTTTTCGGCAAGCAACACAAAACAATAAGTTGTTTTCATATATATAATGCTACATAATGAATTCACAATATGCATAACACAGGAATATAAATCATCCATAGATGTTATGCTAAATACCTGAAAACTGGTTTGGGCTCCCTTTATCGTATGTGTTGAATTTATTGATACTGAATGGATTTACATTTGTTTCTTGCAGTACAAATGATGGAGTCTCTGAATTCGCAATCTTTGAGTTAGGATTTGTCTGCAATAAAACAAAAAATGAATGTCAAAGAGTGCATCCTCCCCCTCTTCATCTTCGCCTATAAAACTCCGTGAATTCACTAGGTCTCCATGCATTAAGTATTTCATGTTGTAAAATCCTCATTGCTGATTGGTTGAACAATGGGAGTGAAACATCAAATGTGTTTCAGAAAGTAATCCTTCTCTCTGAATGTCCTATATCATTTTATACCACTGACAAGCTAATGACAAAATAAACATCTATTCAATCACCTGATTTTATATTTTTTGTGTTACTTTTCATTTCTTAAAGAAAATCTATACCAGTATATTGAAAGCTATGACATGAAGAATACTTGAAGGCATATTAGATCCTAATACATGTACAACATGTACTTTTTAACAATTCTAAATGTACAATAAAAGTTAAGCTTTTCATTTAATTACATGAAGCTTACCACTGATGTAGGATTTAACATTGGCTTTGAAGTATAAAGACCAGGTGGAAGGCCTGGGGACTTATGAAACATCTGAATTCTCTCGGAATGTTTGGCCAAATCAAAGGGACTTAATCCACTACTACTTGCTGTAGATCCTTGCAAAGATTCTGGATAGAAAGAAAAGCTTTAAGTACTAATAATTATATAACATCTATATAAACAGTATTTTCAGAAGAAAAAGAAACTTAGGAAGCTAGATCCATGTTTGATCAAATACACCTGGTGTAGAACTGGCACTGCTAACATCCCCTAGGGTTGACATCGGTCTATGAGGAGTGGTAGCTGTCTTGGATGGTTCCATCTCTTGCATTTCAATTTCTTCACTTTGACAAGTTTCAGGTACAGCCACTTTATGAGGACTAATCTTTCTTGATGTAGAGTTTGGATTTCTTTGCTCTACAAAATGATTTCGATCACTCTTAATAATATTTAAGTCAATAGTTGACATACATTTTCCATACAAAGTTTTGTTAAAGGTTTTACCTTTGCAAGACTCTAAATTCTTTGGCCTTTCAGATTGGGTACTAAAGTTTTTAGTGCCTCTGAGAGGCATTTTATCATTGGCAATTTCACTGGAACATATATTTGATTGTATTGGAGCTTCAACTTGATGACCAAGGGAAGCCTGTAACTTTTCAACTGTTGTAGTTTTGGCTATTGGCTTCCAGATTTGTTCTGAGCATGGACTGGACATTGCTTTACCAGAGTTATTTGATGGAACTGTAACAGCTGGACTTATTGACGGTTTTGATAAGGATGGGACACGAAGCTGCTGTGTCTTTGAACTGTAATAAAAACATACTGTCAAAAGTATTTTAAAAATCCAAAACAACACAACAAACAATATACATGTAATAGGAAATGTGCTCATCTATATAAATCTGGAAGAAAAACCTTTGGCCACAACTTTTACAGATTTAGGTTTCATTACCTGCTCTCAGTCTGAAGTTTTGGACTTGGCTTGGGAGTTGGCATTGCAACTTTTGCCCTCATTTCTGCTAGTGATGGTAGATATGCTTTAGGCATCATTGGACTATTGTGTGGGGGTGGAGCTCTTCTGCCCGGCTTTGATACTGCTGGAATGGTACTCTGTAATTGGGGCTGCTTGGAAGGAAAACAAGTCACTGTCTTGATGTTGTCACCCTGTTCATTGACCACTGGGACCTGTTTGCTTGAGATCATTACTTCCTCCCTTCTAGGCAGGCCTCTTGGTTTTCCATCTGGTATTTTTTCACCCGAGCTGCTGCAAACCATTGGTTCCTCCTGGTTGTATCGTTGGCTAGGTTCTGATGAACCAGAAGCACAGGGGATAGACTGAATTCCATTGTAAGATTCTTGAGTAGATTGGGAGTTGTCCATTACTTGCATTGGGACATCCGATTCATCATCCTCCCTTTGTCTGATTACACTAAAATTAATGATTATCTCAAGTGAGATGTTTTATTTGAAATTGTGTTATTTGAAATACATGTATTTTTATTATGGAATAATAACTTTCAAATTCATCAGGATTCTTTGCAAAGGCAGGCAATTAGAAATGTTTAGATCTAAATTATTTTACATCCCTTGTAGTTTTATGAACTTTATACATTTGAAAGCCTCAGCAAATCAAAATTTTCAAATGTTAGGGACAAATGTATTAAGCTGGGCTGCAGTAACTCACATTCCCAAGAAGGGTCCATTCATATTTTTCCCATTATACACCACATACAGGGAAACCTGTCTAGTCCAACATACACTGGGAGATATATTTTATGTCAGAATAGCCAGGATGTTGGACTACACAGTATTAAGGACAGATGATACAAACAAATTTTTTCCTTGACAAATATTTAATATCATGTCACAAGTTTAGAAATGTGGATGGTTCTTAGAATTTTTTCTTCTAAGAACTGGAATATGAAAAAGACTTGGAAAATATTAGTAATATTTCAATGAAAAAGCAAATATAGACAAAGCACATTCAGTAGAGGTTTACAGGTGAAAACAAATTTCAGGATATGTTAACATGGTGCTAAAAGTGTAATATAAACTTAAGAAAAATATACCAAGCCAGGTGAATTTTATTAGGAAAAGCTAAATGGTAAAAATCAGCCTATGTTATACATGTATTGCAAATTTTTTGTCATTTTGATCTTCCTCTTAAAATTCACCTGGCTTGGTTGTTACCGGTAATACATGTACAGTGAAAACTGTTTAATTATACACCTGTGCAGTCCATTTCATTGTTAATTTGCATTCCCCTTTTACTATTTTACCTGCTTTTAAGGACAGATGATACAAACAAATTTTTTCTTTGAAAAAGATTTAATATCATTTAATATCAGGATGCTCAAATTTTCCAGTTCTTCGGAGAAAAAATTCTAAGAACCATCCACTTTTCTAAACTTGTGACATGATATTAAATCTTTTTCAAAGAAAAAATTTGTTTGTATCATCTGTCCTTAAAAGCAGGTAAAATAGTAAAAGGGGAATGCAAATTAACAATGAAATGGACTGCACAGGTGTCTAATTAAACAGTTTTCACTGTACATGTATTAACATATAAACCTTATAAGCATGGAATCAGAATGTGTGTCAGCAGAATTTTCTTGTTCAGGACTGGTGGACAGATTTTGCTGCTGATTACTCTGTGTTGTGGGTATCATGGCCACAGGTTGAGTGTGGGTATGCTTCAGAGTCTGCAAGGATGACAGACACAATACTATTAGAAAACTAAAATTATATCATATATTACAATAATACAAAAATAATATATTTGTATTTTATTCACTTTAATAATGACTTTTATTTTAAGTTTTCAGTGTTACGTATGTATCTCAAATGACAATATTTTTCGTTTTCAATTTATTTTTATCTGATGTTTCTGCTTTTCTTCCTGTGCTTTTGATAGGTCCAGGACAACCTTTTCATATTCTTTCAATACACCGATGGTCTCAAGTTTAATTCCAGCTCTAGCAGTCATTAAGTTAAGAAATCAAACTTAAATAATTTACTTATTTTCAATCTGCATATAATTTTACTGTCTGGCATTTGCAATGTGATTTCATAACAGCAACTTAAAAATTATAAATACTGATAAATTTTGCCTTGCCAAGAAAACCTTGTTTTCCTGGAAGATGTGAGAAAAGGATACATTGTTACAGCAAATGAATTAAATCTTCCCACATCATTGTAATTTGCATCTGAAATAAATCATTTATACTTAAGTTAATAGGAGGGCCACCAGGATCTCCAGCATGCGGGAGGATCCAAAAATATCTCTTATACAAAATATATCATATCATACAGTAAATGGCATACTAAGAAAAGATCCACAAGTTCGTTATCTTCAATGGAAGAACATGCTTTTGGGACAATCAAAATGAAGAGGACTGAACATATTCCTTTTAACTAGCAAAAATGATAGTGCAGCCCTTGAGCACTGTATCTAAATTCTAGCCAAATACTGTAAATTAATTTAATACTGAAACTTTATTTTAGTGCAATTAGTTGATAAGGAAGAGATTTATTACTTTACTAATCTGATAAAGTTTCAAGTACTATGCAGATACTGTGATGTATAAAAATTACAAAATGTAGCTTCTGAGACACAATTAAACTATTAAAGAGTTTAAGACAAAACCAGACAATGATAGAATTGTTTGTCATACCACTTAAATTAGCCAGTTTCTCCCGTAGTTTTCCACATTGGTCCTCCTCCTGTTTAAGCTGTTCCTCCAGTTGCCTGTTTTCTGCTTGAACACTGTCCAGAGCCTTAGCCAGAGGAAAGCTCTTGTATTTAGCCTCATAGTCACTCCATATGTTCTTATAATGCTCAAGGATCTGGGATCTCTCTTTACTATAAAAACAGCAATTCAAATTATCTATTATGTTGCATTTTTCTATTTAACTTTGGTTTCTTAAACATTTTTATATTTAAAATCTCCAAGAACATTTTTTCATATTCTTCATATTATTACATGTATTATTATTACATCTTTTGAATTATTTGATGTTCATTTTCTTGAAAACTCCATCTTAATTTACAATTCACATGAATCATATACATTTGCCTCTCTTTACCTCTCACTTTCTCCTAATTCAAACAGCGCAACATTTTTCTTCTGCAGGGCCTCCTTGTGCTCCTTTAGTACTACAGCTGTTTTCTTTAAACTGTCAAAATGAAGCTACACTCTATGACACACTCAGATTTTATACTGCACAATATCTGAAAATTTTTCAACATCTTAAAATTTTTTGGTGGAATTTTTAAGAAATACTAGTACAGTACAAGCCGTTTATTATCCTAGCTTATTTGCCAGGCCAAAACTTTACAATAACCGACTATGATAATAACCATAGACAGCTGAAATTCATCTCCGAGGTCTGACATGAACATGAAATGATTTAATAAATACATGTAGAAAGTCGAGAACTTTAAGTTTTATCCCAAGTGCTCAGAATTTAAGAAATGTTTTTCTGAAATGTTTTTTTGGGATTATTAATCATGTTTTTAAATCATGCTTTTTTTTATATTTTGTCTGGCTAATATTTCACAATAAAATCATAATTCTTGATTGAATTTTTCCAGACATAATTCAAATCTTACTTTTCTACATTTTCTCTATTAATAGTAAATTGTTTATGAGCCCTCTTTGTTTCTTCATCAAAGTTTGATATTTGCTCTTGCAGTCTGGTTATGGTTTCCTTTTTATCCAGTAAATCTTTTTCCAAAGCTAGAGAAAAAATGTCCTTATTACATGGTAAAACAATAAAGATGTTTTTAAAATATTATACTTTGTTGTATGCTTTATATTTAATTGATGAAACATTTGTCAGGATAATACCAGTAATCTGTTGAGTCTCAGCTTCTATCAGTTTCACATATTGCTGGTTTTCAAATTCTAAAAAAAATAATAGGTACAGTTGAACTTCCATATCTGGAACATCATTATTGTATATCAAATTTCTTAGAACTAGAAATTCGGTCTACATCCCAAACATTTCTTTTAGATTCTTCATACATTATAACCTAATTATCTTACACCCTTGATATTTGATACCTCAATGTTTTTTTCTCAGACCCATCATATCTAATATTTGAGGGTTTCATTGTACTATATGTTCTAAGAAATATATCCTATTCTTCTTCATAAAACTGATCAGTCATCAGTGTAAACTGATGTGAACATGGTGAGGAAGTATGGGCAAAGGCCAATCGGTCATTGTGTCAGATATGAATAAATTACCAACCAAAGCTCTGGATCAGTTTATCCAATTCCGACGCATTCCCTGTCAGATGTAATGTATTCGCCATTTATTCCAGTCCACAATATGACTACACTACCAACAAAGAAAGTTTGAGATGGTTAACTCTCCACATTGTAAAGGCAAATGAAAGATTACTTATTGTACAATTGTTTCAAAAGTTAATTACTACAATAAAAAAATACTGTTATTCAAATAGTAGCGATGAAAGGAATCCACTGGTCTTAATTCATGCTTTGGCGCTGTTGACAACTTTAACGCGCCGCCATATTACCGTCTGCTTTGACTGTTCCGCGATTTCGTAGTTTTTATTTTTTTTATTTGTCCTATATTTCAGGCCTTCAAACACTTATAAAAATAAATAATAAATAAAGTTTTGGAAAAGTGGGATTGTAACTGTCCGATAAGAAAGAAAGATATATACAATATCGATTTTAATGATATCAGGTCGGCTTTGGTCTTTCAACCTTTTTCGTTTTGTGATATTTCTTTCCAAAAGTGCAGGTAGCTTCCGGTTGCAGACGACAAGTGCGAGTGAGTAATGTAGGTAGGGCAATTTTTGGGGAAAATGGTGACAAGTCAAATATTCACAGCAACTACAGATGGAAATATTTCCTTTCTATCGACATTAAATCCTGAACAACTCACAGACAAGATCGTTGACGATAAAGGGGCCAATTGCTGCCATTATGCATCAAGGGCGGGTAGGGTAGATGTCATCGAGTATCTTGTTCAGACCAGACACTTCAACCACCACAAGCGGTCCGTGGTCGGGTCTACTCCAGCGCATGATGCTGCAGCCTCAGGGAAACTAGCCACTGTACAGTGGTTACTGAAACAAGCCAAACCTCCCTTGACTCCTGATGATCAAGATGGCACTGGGGCAACTGTACTGCATTTGGCAGCTAGATATGGACATGCTTCACTTGTAGAATGGATTCTTGATAATACTCAGGGTGATTTAGCCATGATAAAAGCAGCAAGTGGTGCTCTCCCTCTTCATTTTGCTGCTTCTGGTGGAAGTGTGGACACTGTTCAAATTCTATTACAGGATTCACCTAGGTGTGTGCAACGTATATTTAATGATCCTTATGATCCTTATGATTTCTTTAACATTTAAACAACACAAGCATCAAACATAATGAATATTGAATAATAGTTAATCGACATACTTGATACTGCCTAATGAAAATATTGTATTTATGTCGTAAAATGTTACCTGACATAGAAAAGGACTACTACAATTATAAAAAATACTGCGATACTTAATGTGAAGAAGGAAATCGTGATACTCAGCTAGTTTAGTGGTAATATTGAACACAACTTACACATTCATCTACAATTTACTAAAGACCTAGATCAAAAGCTTCACATCTTAAAATAAAGCACTTTTGATACTTATTCTCCAAGGATGCTAGAGCCCCCTGAGCCTACCATATTTTTCTCATGCAGTTTGGTCAACCAACTTTATGATTGAACAATATCAGCTCACAATGAAGTCAAGTGTGTTGTCTGATATCCCCAGTTTTACGAGGGCGCACAGATTGTTAGAATCAAGTATGCGATGTAAAAGACTTTTCTTGTATAGGTTTTAGGAGAAGACACAATAATTTCTTCCTTTGAATTCTCTGCAAGTACTAAATCTCGATCAGATCTACCTTTGACTACCAAGTTCAAAGGACAAGAAAGGCTAAGACCTCTTTCTGGCCCATGGTTTGAGAAACTGTACAGGGCAGTGTTTGAAACTTACCGTCAAATAAGCTAGACATGCAGGGCTGACTGCCAAAAATCAGTTACCATAGCTCAAGAAAGTATTTATAATAATATAGTGTAATAAGTGTAATCGGTAATGTCATGTTATTTTATTACAGATCTGTGAATATGCAAATGTCAAATGGAGCAACCCCAATATATATTGCTGCACAGAGTGGGCATTTAGAGGTCCTCAAACTACTAGTTCATAAAGGTGGCACTGTTAAAATCCACGCATACGATGGCATGTCATGTTTACACGCTGCATCCCAAAGTGGACATCTGGATTGTGTAAAATTCTTGGTAAGTTAATGCATAAATTAGTAACTAACTTTAAAATAACCCTCTTCTGAAAAAGACCTCAAACTTGGTGTATTAGTCCCCTACTGTCGAAACTGGAGGGAACTAGGTTTCCTGGTGTGTCCGTCTGTCTGTTCAGATGTCCTTCTACTCTAGCTGTCCCTCTGTCCATCTGCCAGCCTGTCCCACTTGGTTTTAAGCTCTTTTTAGCTAAACACTTCAAGGAATTTTTTGTGTATCTTGGTGATTTACATATCAATTTTGATTTTCATTCCACTCTATGATTTAAAATTTGATCCTTTTCAATATTACCAAGATTGGGGGATATATTTAACATTTCTTGTTCATGTGCATAATGTGGGAGCTAGAAAACTCTTTTCAAAATCATGATGTCAAAATACTGCATAGAAAATATTTGAACCTTACATGTACATTGTATACAATAATTTATTCTAATACTAATTCTATTTGTTTAGTTATTCTTTGAGGTACTAAAATACATTATATATTGAAGAATCTATTGTTAGAAATGGTCTTTTTCTATTGAACTGCATGTTTATAATGTATCAGGGTACATCATTGACTCATAGCATTTTCAGATTCAGGAGCATCAGATAATTATACCCTTGTAGTTCAATCTTTAAACTAAAGAGTACAGTACATGTTTATATACCCTGGTATAAAACAATGTTTTCCCTCAACAGGTATTGGAACAGAAATGTAACGTAAATGAACGAGACTTTGATGGAGCTTCCTGTCTTCACTATGCGGCCAGCATGGGTCACGCTGAGGTCGTAAGGTGGCTGATGTCAGAGGGAGGGGCCAAGGTCACCCTTGATAACCTTGGAGGCAGCCCTCTACACAATGCAGCAGAAGTGGGACATCTCAAGGTTATTGTTATGCTCTGGTGTATCAAAAATGTTTCTGTAATACTAGTAGATGCTGGTTTTTCTGTATTATTGGATAGAAACACTTTTTTGAACACTTTTGACATAGAAAAAATAGGAGAGCAAGCTCATTTCATTCATTTCCCCTTTATTATCTCACATATAGATAGAAGTGGAGTAGTATTTGTTCATAAGGTCTCACCTGATTATATTTCTTGACATTTTAGCTACACCTGGTCAGATAGAAGAAAAACTAATAAAGTATAAATACAGCAATCAATAATGATGTAAGCACATTGTCATAGTATCTATTGTACAAGGTGACCAATAAAGTTGTTATGTGAGGTGCAAAAGACTGGACTAAGCATCAAAAGTGTTAGGTAATATAATTCATTAGGTTATAACCTAATTTATCATCTACACCTCTGGCCTGCTTGATTATCATGCCATTTCTACAGAACATAGATACAATGTCTCCAAAGCACTGCTAGGTTATCTTTATTTTTCAAACCCAGTGGTGACTCTTTCTCAATATTGTCATGCAAGATAACAGTCACACTTTATTAGCATTGCACCTGCTTCCTAGCAGAGGATGTGGCAACACCTTAGTTTACTGTGAAAGCTAGGATTACATCAACCCAAGGTACTCGGTTATTTCTAACAATCAATATTGCAAGTTGTGATTCAGAAAAAAGGTAGATTTCTATGTATGTATCATCAGGTAGATATCCATCATTCCTCTGTTCTGATATTCAGGTTTTCATTATTTTTATTTTTGATGAGTGGGCTGTAGTGATTTGTAGGGTAAACGCCCTTAACAAACACTGATACCTTTAGAATACCCTGACATGAAGAAGCACACAGTGTGCATGCAGTTGCAGTTTGTTTGAATATGATTTCACAAGACAAACTTAAAAGCAAATGGATGTTTATGCTGCTAAAAAGGCTATGAACATTTGAGAGCCATATAAGGTATTTTGCATATTTCACTGTGTTCTTGTATTTTAACAGGATTTATATTTTAGCACCTTCTGCACTGACTGTTAAGAGATAATTTGTGATCATTCCTAAAATACAAATTTTTAATATATGTTTAATGAATAGGATCTTGGACAATTTTATGTTTATACCTGTATGCTAATAAGTTGCCCATGACCTGCTGGTGTGATAATTCTGAATGCCAGATAAAATAAATATAATGTAGGTTCCAGGTTATATATTATTAATTCCTTGGATTGAACATAAGAAACCAGACAGTGTTGAGATATATGCAAATCTGCATTGCAAGGTCTTCAAACAAAATGAATTGTGGTACTATAGCTATAAGTATTGTGACTTACAATTCTGAGATCTCTAAAGTAAATTCTAATCTTGTTTTTGCAGTCTAAGTTTGAGAAGTTGAAACCTTTGAAATTAAAATTATTGAATCAATACCTTCAGACTACAAATTCTATGAGGTACATGTACTGGTTTCTTTTGATGTAATATTGCTCTTTAGTCTTCAAGTCCATTTCATTGTTTGACTTAATTGCTTATTTTCCAACTCATCTTAGATGTACAGTATATTCACCAAGCATTTGAAAATTCATGATCATGAAGTTAGAAATCAATTAAGTGTGTCTGGTCAGGACTTTATTTATAGCTTTATCTACATTCACCTGGAACATGGGCTACCTGTTGCCATAGATTTTAATTGGTATAAAATGTGGCCATTGTTGATCATGCATTTTCTGTGACTGGAAAAAGCTAGGGCTGTTTGCTAATTACTAGAATTTCAGTTATCTATCACTGTCACTGCTATGTAATTATTGATGGTCTCCAAAATATCCCTGACATCTGTTACCACTCAAATAAAGGTAGTAGTGTAGGAAAAAAGGACCCTTAGCTGTCATGGATTTCTTATTGAATTATTCAGCCTGCAGAGAGAGGTTTGCATCATCTGAATCAATGTAATTTTGTAGATTTCATTAATTAAATTACTTTCGAGAATTTTCAAATTGTGTCTTCAGATGCTGGCATAGTCTCTTTGAAAAGGATTTATTACAATTTTTAAGTGGATTAAACTTTCACGGACATCATAATTTTGTCAATCAGTTTACAGGTAAATGCTATAAAGATGAAGTAAGGCTTAACGAAAACAACATATATACCTTAATTGATTTTTTTTTTTCAAGCTGAAAATGAGACGTTACATTTTGATAATTTTTTATTCAGAAGCAGAAATTATGGCAGCCTTTACGTAAATACCCATTGAGTGTAATTAGACAGTCCTTGTCCGTATTTCAGGTTGTGAGAGTTCTACTGGAGGAGGATTGTAATCCCGATATAACAGATAACCAGGGGCTGACAGCCTTTGAGTTAGCGGAGAAGTGTTCTAATGATCAATGTGCTCAGGAAATCAAAGTAAAAGTAAGTGTTAACCTTACAACAAAGTCCTTAACAGATTAAGTCTACATGGAAGTTTATGTCATCCGTCGGTCAGTTTCTGTAAAACATCAAGATCAGTGTTCCCAAAGTTTGGGTCAAGACCTTTTTATCATCAGTTAATTGATTGAAAATGTGTAAACTATCTTCGTTTTGACCTAAATTTACCTCTATTAATTAGGTATGTCGACTGAATCGAGAAAAAAAAATCCATCAAACTTTAGTTAAGTTTTCAGGAATTCAAGTTTATTTTAAAATTTGTAATTAAAATCAAACTTTTATACACAATCCTTCTAAAGGTGATTTCCCAAACTTTTCACTGTGCTTTGATTGCATACACACTTTGAAACGTAAAATTGACATGTTGAAGGAATGTCAGCTTAATAAATGTCATTTTATCAGAGTGCAATATTATTGAAAAACATCCTTAACATTATTTGAATTTCCACTTCATTTGATAATTTTTTTTGCATTCATACATAACTTTGATATTAATTTTTCAAGAACATGATGTATGCTGTGTAATATCTTTGTCCATGATGGTGTATTTTGCATGTAAGTTAAATGTATAGCATGTCCAATTGTTTTGCTCTTTTCTATTGTGTTTAACCCTTTTGTTATTGACAGATGAAGGAACCTGTAAGGTTTTACTAAGGTAACATCAGAACAATATTACTCAAATCTATGCATGGATGCCAGTGGAAACTTTACTTAATAAGAGTCTTTTTTTTCCTCAATATTTATGTGTGACATATGCATTATCTTCGTAAGTTCATATGTTTATGGGTAAATATTCATATTACATATTATATCAACAATTTTAGAGTAAATGTGAACTTTGAAATTTCATGTAAATGTACCATATTTATCAGTAAAAATGAAAAATGTCTGAACAGGGATTTTTTTTTTTTTTTGTCAAACATGTGGGGCAAAATGCTATAGTGAGCTCAAGGTCATAATGTTAAACATTACTTGAGTAAAATAAAATATATTGCAGTGTTTCGCAACAAAGTTATCAAAATTCAAAATCAATTAGATGTCAATTTATTGTGCTGTTGATGACTCATAATTTATGACTATGTAGATAAGTTCATTGACAAAAATCATGCTCCATTTGGGCTAGGTTGGGGCCAAAATAAAGGGATCAAGTTCAATTCCCCATGAGGAAATTTAAGCTTCTTTTTTTTTTTAAATCCTGCTCAAGAAAACTGTAGGACTAATATTACTCAGGACAGCATCAAAGCCCATGGCCCTCTTGTTTTATTGATATAGGCCTATTTAACATGTTTAGAACTATTTAATTCATTAATTTTCAATATTGAAAGTAATAATACTGCTTTAACCGCTTGTTTTTGTTGAAATTTATTAACAAAATTTAGGATATGGGTAAGATGTATACATCTAAATGTTAGGAGAACATAGAATAACATGTATAGCCCAGTGAAGTTTTCATTTTTTATTTAATTCTAACGATTGCTGAAAACAGTATATGCATCTATTAATTATATGTGTATGCATCTTAATATGATATTCTTTGAGTGGAGGGCTTTGTCATAATTATAAAAGTAGACAGTGATATAATTTCTTTGCTATTAAATAACCAATTTTTCCTATTCCTATAACAAACAAAAAAATAACCAAAAAAAATATTCTTACTGTTTTTTGTTAAAATTATCATGAAAAGTTGTAGAAGATTCAAATTAACTTAATTTTCAAAGGAAAGGTATTGATAGTGATAGAAATACTAAAAGTACCAGCTAGTATATTGAATGTTTTTCTTTATACATATACACATTTATATATAAGAACTTACATAATCTTTTGAAATTGTTCTTCTTTTGATAAAAAAAACCCCCATCATTTTGTAGAGGGGATTTTGGGCTTAAATGATATTTAAGTTAAGTTTGAGATATACAGGGTAATTTTCGCCCCTGTTTTATTATTTTTGCCCCTTTTGCCCTTTCATGATTGTGCAAATTTAAAATGTGGCGAATTCAAAGAACATGTACATCTTATGATCTTATAATTTCTTAACCAGAACTGTGACTGAGTGAATTTAAAATGTGAGCAAAATAGTTTGCAAGTGCACAAGGATGAAAATAACTCTAGGCAAAAATCACCCAGTATACAGTATTCTATATAGGGGTATTTTCTCCCTTTGTTATTTTCATCCTCTCACATTTGCAAACAATTTTGCCATGTTTTAAATTCACCCATTCATAGTTTCATTGATTTCATCCCGTTTTATTTTTTAAATTTGCACACTTGTGAATAGGTCGAAAGGGGCGAAATTAATATGGGGCAAAAATTTCCCTGGAAACAGTACACATACTATCTAAAGGTAAGAAGAACTGATAGGTTTACTAAGAAGTACGTGGTATAGGATAATTAAGGATATTGGTTTGTGCTTCCTGGCTGATATGATCCTTAAGTTCACATCACTTTTCTGATCAAAGATTGTCCTTTGTCAGTCTTTTAAATATAACGTTTCAAATTCCTAGTGCTAGCTACTTTATTAAGTTTTTAAATCTGAATCAAGATTACTAGTACATGTACATGTTTCTTAAAGATACATGAATCATTTGGAAATGAAATATTAACTTGCCTGCTATATGATAAAGGTATTTTTATGTCCCCTTAATCAAAATTCTGAGATATATAGCTTTTGCCCTGTCTGTCGGTCTCTCTGTTTGTCCACAAGAACTTTAACCTTGGCCAACTTTTGAACAGTTAGTACTCTGGCTTTTAAATTTCACAGGTGCATTTCTTGTGACAAGACCTTCTTTTAGATACCAATAATTTTGACCTTGAAGTTTAATCTACTTTTTAAAAACTTATGACAAGGTTTTTCCCTGCATTCCATGAAATTTGACCCTTGGAGTTTGACCCACTTTTAGACTGCATTAACCTTGACCATAACTTTTGTATGATTGGTGCTTGGGCTTTCATATTTGCCATCGTATGGCGAGCCCTTTTACTATTTATTCGTGAAATAAAAATTTTCTTTCAATAAGAGAGATATCTCTTTAACAGTGAGAGATATTTCTTTAGCACAGAGAGATATCTCTTTCACTTTGAGAGATATCTCTTAAGATAAACTAAGGAAGATATCTCTTTTACTTTGAGAGATATCTCTTTAAATTGGAAAGATATCTCCCAAAGTAAAAGAGATACCTCTCTTTTAGATTCAGAGATAACTCTTTTCATGAAAGAGATATCTCTCAAGGAGAAAGAGATATCTGTTTAAGTGGAAGAGATATCTCTCTAAGTTTAAGAAATATATCTTTCTCAGAGAGATATCTCTTAAGGTTGAGAGATATCTCTTTAAGTTAGGAGATATCTCTATTTCAAATGAGATATCTCTCTAAAATGAGAGATAGCTCTGTGATTTTAAGATAGATTTTATTTTCCAAATAAATAGCAAAAGGGCTTGCCATACCATTGACACAAATACTTTCTTTGGGTAACAACGTTATTGATCTCTTGACCTTGGAGTTCGACTTGCATTTGAGAAACTTTAACCTTCACCATAAGCTGCCATACGGGGGCATCAGTGTTTCACAAACACATCTTGTTTCTAAAGAAAAGCAGATTAATAGATTTAAAGCCATGCATTTCTTCCTACACTTTATTCTTATTATTTGACTGTAGTATGAAAAAAAATCATTCTGGATTAATGCATGAGCATTGTGGTCTTGATAGCATGCGTTCTATTTTATGTAATTGTATGTATGAGTGAAAGCTAATAAAATTGCTCACATTTATAAGAGATGTAAGCTTCTTAGAATATTAATGTGTTGTGTTGTTTTGAAATGTTAAAACCTCACATTTTATTTTACCATTTCTCACCACATAGCACCTTATAATCAGAGAATGTGTCAAATTAACTACACTAATAATTTGTTTCCATAATACCAGATTAGTACATGAAGTTATTTATTTTACTGATATATCTATATAATTTAGCTCCTCTAAGTTTACCAAATTCAAGTCATATCCAGCATGCATGCTCTTTTCATTTTCAAATCTCATTTGATCAGAAATCACAAAATTTGTCTTTCAATTGGAATAAAGATTGTTTACTATGGAATTGCATTTTGATTACACATTGATTACACATCTTTTATATCAATTTTGCTATAATTATAGTACATTTGTAGTATATGATGTTAATTCTTTTTGTATTAAAGTTTTCCAGCCAGATATTATGATCTTTTATACAGTAATGATTTCCCTTTAGATGTCCCGGGTATTCGTTTCTGTATTGTACAGCTGTTGAATTTTCTTTGTGTGCAATATGTTGTGACTTGTGATATGTAATAAAATATCTTTTATAAAACATTGGTTTCTTTTGTGAAAGAGATTGAACTTCATTAGCAATGCATGACTTTGGCCTTTGGGTCATTCTTTTTAAAAGATAGAATTATTTGCTTTAAAATTTAGACTTAATAATAAATTAGAATGTAAAGTTTTTACATCTTCCTTTGACACAGTGACTATTTTTAAAAAAATCTTACAGTAAAACTTGTTTAGTATGAACAGATAGATACAGATATTGTGAATTCACATCTACAGCAAAGTTATCTTTGATCCTCATCTACCGTATAATCCCTATTAACCGCCCCTACCCCCTATAAGCGCCCCCTTAGGTCTTTTCCAATTGTCAGGAAATAAGGGCCCCCTGTAAGTGATTAAAATCAACTAGAATCATCTCAAAAATGAAGAAAGTGAAAGTGAGATTTGTCTATCATCCTTTTTCTCAGTGGAAAATGAACAATTTAGCATAATTTGTGTTGGTTATCTTCACTTTAAGTAAAGTTAGACATCATCTTAGTTCTTTCTTGTATTTCTTTTTATTTCAAACGATTTCTTGAAGTTAAAATATGACATTGAATATCATAAAGAGAACATCAAAATAACCGCCCCCTTTTTGCAATTTTCTAAGCGCCCGGGGCGGTTAATAGGGATTATACGGTATACACTTTATGAATTCTTTGTATGGATGTAATGATTTGCAGATAGCAAAGTAAATTCACAGATTACAGTGACTGTTATAACCAAGTTTTACTGTAGTGGAGACTGCCTGAATAAGTTCATTAAAATCTATCTAATTCAGATCGTTGTCAGCTTTCCTGAATAGGTAATAATGACTTATGTTTCTGATAGTTTTCTTTAAAAAAAAAAAATGGAAAAAAATCGGGGACAAAAATGAAGTAAAAAGACTCCTTTAAACCCCAATCACAAAAAAATTTCAAAGATGTATAAATTTTATAATGCAGATTCAAAAGCAGGTCATACTAAAAAGCACAATGGTTGCTTATCACTAGGGGCATGTCATGACCCTGAGACTATTTATAGTCACTCTGGTCAAAGAAGGGCAATTAATTTAAGTCTGTACAATACTTAGAGTATTCTAAATGAGCTAGTATTGGATAAAAAGAAAGATAGCTGGATGGCCTTGATAGCAGACTTTGATAACCGATATCTCATTTTGGCACCCAACAGGACATCACTAATATATTTTTGAATAATTTATTAATTCTCCCAATATTACAGTCAACTCTGTGTGATTTGTGGCATACTAGTCTGTACTTTAATATTACAGATACATTATCGTAATTGTTTATTATTAATGTATCTCGTTATGGTAGCATTGGTTTATTACATATATTTGCCATATTAAATGTTTTATGAACAAGTAAGTATATTCTTATATGCTTTAGGTACTTTCAATCATCAACTCATGATATATGATAATTTTTGTTAATGCATATTGTTTTTTATGGTAAGATGTACATGTTCTTCTGTCTTTGATTTTGTAGCAAGTTGGTTTTGACGAGGAAGAAGCAGGCCAGTCCTGGACTCACCATTTAGAGACAGCATCCATTGTCAGTAGATCCAGGAGGCTAGGTAGGTGTGTCCTGTTTACATCTTGACTGATTCTCATTCAGGACTACCACTTGGGATCAAGTTCCAAATTCATCCTTTCCAACATTACATTTTATAGGAATGAATAAATTGAATTTCCCTAGTGGATGCAATATTTTATTTAAGGCTTCAATTTTCATTTAAAGTAATATGTGTAACTGTTTACTGTTTTATAAGGCTCCTATGCAACAATGCAATGTTTCTTTGTGTTTCAAATGGGGAAAATTGCACAGAAGCTTCAAACGAAGTGTATGAATTGATATCTTAGAAACATACATGCTAAATCATTTGGTTTAGATCATATTTATTTGTTTGAATGTCACATACATGTGCATTTACTCTTGAGAAATAGAAAACGTCATACTTAATATACTGTTGATTTACAAGGTAAATATGCTGAAGGCAAAATAGTGGTGTTGTTCATAGTTGATATTTATGCATATAGGTGCATTATGCATCATTTTATTGATAAATTAACATTGATTGTTTTAATTCATAGATTGTGAAGATTCTGGATCTTGCACACTTTCGGAGGAGACAGGAGAATGTGAAAAGAGAGATTACAGACAAATTGAGCTGTCTGATGAGACAAGTAATAACTGGAGCATACCTGAACCAGTCAACCATACACCTTCTCCAAATACCACATTATTTGATAATCCAGAGGACTCTTCACAATATCATCCTAACATTGAGTCTACCCATTCTGTAATCCACAGAGAACAAGCCGAGAGTACCAACAAACCAGTGACTCGTAACAAATCCTTTGGTACCTCAGATTTCCTACAGAGGTATAGCCTGGCTAGAGAGTTACCTCCCCTGACACAGAGACCAGCAGCCCCTGTAATTCAGGTGTCCCCGCTACACAAGAGAGACAGGATGAGTGAGGGGGAGAGGGATGTCCTGTCCCCGCTACACAACAGAGGCAGGATGAGTGAGGGGGAGAGTGATGTCGTGTCCCCGCTACACAACAGAGGCAGGATGTGTGAGGGAGAGAAGGAAGTGGTGGAACAGTTGTCTCCCCATACCTACAGGAGCAGCAGGACATTACTGCTGACAGAACTCAATGACAGAGTCAAAACGGTGCAGGTCAACGGGGAGGGGGCAAACAACTGTGAACACGAATCAGTCAGCAGTAACAGAATTGAACCAAGGTCAATACGTGTTTTAACATTTCATGATTTCTGAAAATGGTAAAAAATGGTAAAATTTTCATGTGCAAATATATGTATGCTTTTGCTCAGTATAATAGATGACTTAGTTGGAAATTTATTTTCCACATTTATCCTTAAGTTTCTATAGACTATAAAATTATGTGAATTTAGATTCACTAAGAACATTCTACACTATACAGCTCTGTTATCTAGGGATATGTCAGAGAATTCACAGAGACCCAGTCCCACTTCTTCCTCCTTTTCGGGGTCAGCGAGGAGTAGCCCCACCCCACCCCACACAGGACTGATCGCTGAGCTGAAGAAGGCTGCTGTCGCCCCAACCCTAAAGAAAACCAAAAAACCAACGGAGGAAGGAAAAATGAACTTCATATACTCATTTGGAGGACCAGTAAAAACAGGCTCCTTAACCAATGGAGCTTCTAATCATAATTCCAGTGAAAACTCGTATCAGGCAGGAATATTTTGTTTCACAATTGGTTGCTTTTCTTCCTTTAAAATATATTGTATTTTAATTTAAAAAAAAAAAAATCTGAATGGGTGTCTCCTTCAAATCCACTAGAGTCATTCAGGTGACCTGTTGCAGTCTGTTTCTGGCATGCTGTTTTGAATGTGAAACATGCACTAACTTTGAAACATTTTCAGCTTGTCTCTCATTAACAAACCTGATACTGTAAAAAGAATTTCAACCAAATTTGATATATAGTATCCTTGGGTAAAGCCTAAGAGGGGAATTTTTTGTTCATTTTTGTGTTATCTGTCCCCCTGGGCTCCTGAAGGATGGAGGCAAAATCATAATTAATGCATTCTTCATAAATCTTCATCTGGACATCAAGTAGTTTTATTTCATTTAAAATGTATTTTTTTATTGTAGCCAAAGAAAGAAAAAATTGTATTAGAGGGAGACTTTGATCCCAAAAATTTTATGGACCAGGTTGAGAGTGCAGATAAATCTGGAAACCATATGCCTGATTGGAAACGACAAATGTTGGCCAGAAATCTGGCAGAGAAAGCGTTTAAAGAGCACGAGGAAAAGAGGAAGGTACAGTGTATATACATGTATCTTTTTGTTGTAACTACAAAGTCTGAATTTTTTTTAATTTTGTGCTTTGGCCAATCAGCTTTATATGTTTGTGTAAGATTGTAACACATACCGTATAAAAGGCTAGAGCAAAATATGTTGTCAGACAGCAGCAGTAATGTAGAACTTTCTGATTTGTTTAAGTTGATATTTTAGCTCCCTCTCGATAAAAAAAAAAAGAGAAAGGGAGAGGGTTACATTGTTGCAGCTATAAAACATTATTTAGCAAAGTGATTTTTAGACAAGTCATGTCAAGAGGGTTTTTTTCACTCTATGATTTATATAAAATTTTAGCATGAATTAATTATTTTATTGTTTACTTTTTTTATATGTCAATCTAAAGTTAATAAGAATGTTCAAGATGCTATACATGACAAGGTTGATGGAAAAAAAACAACCTCTGTTTTTGGAAACTTAGATAATGCTAAGGTTTTTCTTTTTTGTTTGTCTTTGGCAACCTTTCACTCACAAACATTATGCAAATAAAATTTTGTTTTTTACTTTTGGTAATTCTCATTTATCAAAATTGTTTTGGTGCAGCTTGAAGAAATAGAAGCCAGGTTTAAGAACATGCCACTATGGAAGAGACAACTGATAGAAAGGAAGGAGGCTGAAGCAAAGTAAGCAACTATATGCATTATGGTGCAAAATTCCATTCAGTTGACTGAATGTTTCATTGTCTTTTGAAGGTAAAAAAAATATGTCTCTGCTATGCCTCTGTGGTTTAGGATTTTAGGAATTGGTAAAACAAAGGACAAAAAATTGAGGCACATCTATTTTTTTCAGAGCTACGGCAGAGCAAGCACATAAAAAGAAGTAGCAGCGTTAGGAGCTGTCCACCAGGCCTGCTTCTAATCTTATTCATGATTTCTGACTTAAAATGCTGTCTCAATATGTTTATGAAATCCCACAGATTGTGCAATTGTCTGAATTGTTGATATTTTTGTTACATTAATGTTTATTTTTATTGTGCAATGTCTTATGTTGTTTGGTTGTTTAGTCAAATTTTCAGCAGATCTGCAAAAACAGTGTTTTTTGACAAAGCTATTACATGTATTTTGCAATAGATCTTCAGCATTTTAAGATTATTAATGAAAAGAAAAAGTTGTTGATTTCTGAAATGATGTTTGTAACTTTCTGTGTACCCCCTCCTTTATTGGAAATCCCTTAGTGAAGGAGTATTGGTTGTGAAGAGGTGCTATTATAGTTGAATGTATACTGCTTCCAAATCTGTAGAATTATAAATACATGTACTTTTGCTGTAAATTTCAATTGTTCAAGAGTATTCAATTTTAACTCTTTGGTTGCATATCATTTTCAAATGAAAGCATGTACATGTTCTTCACAAAATTTTAAATCTCAAATGTATATGTTCAAATTTACATTGTAGATTGAAATAATATTGATGATAAGTTTGCCAAAAATGGGTGATAAATCATGCAGTACTTACAGTTTTACAAGGATTTATCTATGATTTTTCATGATCTTTTTGAATTCTTAATTTTTAGCTACATTCTTCTTACAGTATCAGTCATGCACAAAAACAAAATTTATCATATATGACAAGATGTTGTGTGATGGTCACATTTACGCAAATTCAGTAACAGAGCATAGAAATTTGTACATGATATTAAATTTTATGTGAATCAAGTGTTTATACTTGTATTTGTTATGAAAATAAATGTCACACAAACAAGTCAAGTATTCTTAATTAAGTACCAGGGGTAATTGTGAAAAATTTGCAAACTCAACCTTTTAAATTCCTGTCTATTGCTGTCATAATTTGTGATAAATAGGCGTAAGATATGGAGAAAATTTCTGGATATGACATTTAAAATACAAATTTTGTGACCTGGGATTATCCCAGGAGGTTTACTTCAACAATGCCCTACTAAATAATGTAGAAGTCCAACATTGACAAAATACAAGGAATGCTGTGAAAGAAGAACATTGTTAAAACACAATGTATGTCTGAGAAACTGACTTCAGATGTGTGAAGAAGCAGTCTTGCAGATTATTTTAAATCTTCATATTACTAAATGAAATTTTGAGTCAAAAATCAATATACATGTAGATAAAGGGATTTAAATGTAAAGGACAAGGTATGGTAACAGCTGAATCTGGACCCTTAATTGTTGTAAAAATCAGAACATGCACATGCAGTTAAAGCTGTGATTGTTTGTAGTTAAAACTTAAATTGATGCATATTTTAAAACCAACACTAATTTTTATTCAATTAAAGCATACATGGAGGCCACAAGAAGGTGCAGAAATGGATGTTTTCCTAAATTTTCTCAACTCTGGTGGAATTTTGTTACATGTGAGATACTTTTCACTTTGGAAAACATAGAGCACAAGCTTGTCTATCTGAGATTTTAACACACAAGATACATCTGACACTAGTGTATGATATATATAAAGGTAGATGGCAAGCTTGTGCTCTATGTTTTCTGATAGAAAATGTACTGTAAAATTGATTAAAATTTGCATAAAAAGGAGGAAATTCGGAAATTGACACATTTTCGTACCTCTGTTTCCCATAACTTAGAACAAATACTAAATTTGTGGCAGGGGTGATAAGTCATTCTAGGACACCCAAAACCAGGGGCCAAAAATGAATCTTACCCTATCATTTCCTCTCATTAATAAAATTTGACAATTCAAGATGTTATAGCAGTTGTGAAAATACTTTTGGATCAACCCTGGTTTTTCAGAAATTGGGGTTTTTAATTTCAAGCAATTTTGCTCAGGGACAATAGCAGGCAGGACTCGACTGATATTGGGATGTGAATGGTGACTTGGTGAGCATAGTTGCCCATATGGGCCTTTTGTTCATTGAACTGCTAAATGTAATAACAAATGACAAAAGAATAAGATGTTCTTTTTATTAAAAACAGTCTTAGCAGTGCAACATAAAAAAATAAACAATACCAACCATTTAATTTTCACAATAATTTACATGAACATGTAATTGAGTACCTTGCAAGAAAACAAATAACAGCACTTAAAATCAATTCACAGATATACTTGCTGAAATAAATGAAAATAAATACATTAACCACAATGCACCTTCAAATAAAGATGGCTATTATAATAATTTGCAGCCATGCAAGCTCTTTTTGCAGCCCAACTCAAACTTTAATACTTTCCCATTCTCTCCAATTAAAAGAAAAAATTATAATAATCACAGCTTTTCAATATTGCATAAGGATTCTTTTCTTAAAAAAAAAAAGACATCCTTTGTTCCAAAAGTTTAAAATGAATGACAACCAACAGGAAATCAATAATACTTGGAATTTTCTTCTTTTTTTTGTCCTTGTCTTTGCTTCAGTTGTTCCTGCTGTACCTTTTCATCGTTTTTGTTCCCGGACTTTGAGGGAGTTCTCTAGCTGTGTGGCAGTCATTCTACAAGTTCTTTGTAAGGAAAAATCCTCAATCTCAAACACAGGCATCTCCTCAATCTAATGAAAACAAGATCAGAAACATTCATTACACCTAAATCTCTTGTCCCTAGCATTTGTTATAAGCATGTTTACTGTAATAGTGTTTGTCAATTAAGAATCAAAATTCTACATCTCTGGCACTATGAAACAAGTGTGTTCACTTTTCTAAAGCTAATTGTGTAACCTCAGCCATATTCCACATTTTCTACATAGAATTGTGGGTCACACCATATTTACTACTTTGAAAATACATGTATCATTTTAATAAGCACAGTTTGTACTTAAAAAGATACATTTTTTCAAGCAGACAAAACACTTATGTTTGAGCCTAAATCATTTGTGCCCTGATGTTGCATCATAAGAAAATAAGAGTTTGCACTACCTGGAAAAATTTTATCCAAATGTCGGATAGCACTTGACAAAACCTCTCTTTCTCAGCCTCATCATTGAAGTAGAACACCCATTTATCTTGGCTATGTCCACCATCATAGGACTCAAACTCCTGGGAAAAGTAAAATATGACACACAGTGAAAATCAGTTCTGCTCACATTCTCTCTATCTACTTTGATTAAGATTAAAAATATATTTGAGTTAAGTACTTAATTTCCTTCTTTATTTTTGAAAAATACGCTGGAACAATATTGGCTATATACAATAACAATATATAGTTGTTATATAATATAATGTATAATCCTTATTAACCGCCTCGGGCGCTTAGAAAATTGCGAAAAGGGGGCGATTATTTTGGTACTCTCTTTGTAATATTTAATATCATATCTTAACTTCAAAAAATATTTTGAAAAAAAAATTCAAAGAATCTCCCAAATAATGTCTAACTTTACTTTAAATGAAGATAATCCACCCAAAGTATGCTATAAAATGAATCATTTTCCACCAAAAATTGGATAATAAACAAGTTTCATTTTCAATTCCTTCAAATATTTGCAGACTTTTGATACAATTCTAGTCTTTCTGGATAATTTTAATCACTGTACAAGGGGCCCTTATTTCCTGACAATTGAAGAAGACCTAAATGGGCGCTTATAGGGGCAGGGGCGGTTAATAGGGATTATACTGTAATAACTATATAACTATCTATATGGCTTTATAATAATATCTTGTGTGAATTTCAACTGATAAGGTTTGATTAAAATACATTGGAAGAATTTAGGTTATTCTCATTTTGTGCTCATCTCATTTTCTTGTGAAATATTCATTATTTCAAGAGAAATTCACAAAAAAAATTTCCATAAAAAAAATATGGAGAAGAAATAAATGATACATGTACAGTGTATCAGGTATATAGACTCACTAATATGCAGTAGGTGTTCACTGCTGGATCAATTAGAACACACACAATATCAGCAATATTAGCACTGCCCAGCGTTCTGAAGAAACTGATTTGTAGATCTTCATGAAAAAGGAAGAGCTTGTTGGAGGTCAAGATTGCACAACAGGGCAGGCAACTTGGTTTAGCCAATTCTTTTTTCTACAAAAACCCCCAAAAAATGTTACTCAGTCAAACCTTGTTATCTCAAACTCAATGAGCCCAAGAAAAAACTTTGAGATATCCATGGATTGGAGATATCCATTTGTGGTTAACCATTTATATTTCTGTGAAAAAAGATATGGCCTGTTATAATCTTTACAACCTATTCACTCCGTAAAAAAAATAATATGGAATTGTTGTATGAGGTATGAACCAGACTAAAATGTTTTTTTTTTCGTTTTTCTGCCAATGACCTTGAATCTAAATTTCTCCACCTACCTGTAAGCCCTCTGCCACAGCCTGACATAATCTCTGTAGCCAGTCGTTAGCCTCCTCCTCATTGGCTAACGCGAACTGCCACGATGACCCATCCTGTCTTATCACCTCTATACTGTGGTCCCTGTCAGACTTACTGGCGCGGCGACACCCGGTACAATCGTCACCCATGTGGACAAACATGGCAGGCTTCCCGTTCTTCTCAAAGTACACACACAACATCCCATCTCTGATAAACAAACACTACATGTTACAGTGGATGGAAAAATGTATGGTTAAGTAGTTTCTTATTTCTTACAGGTATTTTTGACATCTGTGATTTGAAAGCTTTAACTCTCATAAGAGCAAATTCAGTTTTGAGTGTCAAACACAAAGAGCACTCTAAGCACCAAATTTTAAAATGGATTGAATAAAGATTTTATAGTTATACATGTATCTGTTTCGACAAAAATAACACACACAAAACAGTATCAAGATACCTCAATATAACATAGGCTGATTTCCAGCTCTGTCCATACAGTAGAGACTTGGGATCCTGGACTGTGCTTAAAATCTGACTGCTGATCCCTGACAGCCCCCCGGAGGAGTCCACTACTCTGTATAGCAGGTGCCCCTCCCGATAGGCTGTGTCCACTTTGTGTTTCTTGGATTCTAGGTCTGATCCCCAGTGGACCAAAGAATAGCAAGCTATTTCCACTTCTGAGGTCTAAATCAAAGAATGCAAGGGATCATGGATTATTCATTTTGTTTTGTATTTTTTGTTTGTTGGTTGGTTTTCTCTTTCCAATATAAATTGTACTTTTTATATCAAAAATATTCTGATTACTTTATTGCACATCAGACACATATAACTGTAAAAGAGCCCCTACTTCACAGCTGCTTTCCTTTGCTATGTGCTTTCTAAGTGCTATCATCTGAGTTTTGGCATCAGACAGCACACTGATCTGTTTGTCCTGTAGATGCTTCATCTGCTCCTGTATGCAGTCTACGATACACCTGATCAAATAACAAGAATTGAATACTTTGTTATAATTGTAACCGAATTTGCTATTTAATGTTTTTTTCTTTTTTGTTTATAAGAATTGGGAATACATGTATAAATGGAATTTTTTATCTTTGGCCAAAGACTAGAGGCATATGAGAGAATCTTGGTGCTTCAGAATGTGTTATGAATTTCAATACGTTTTTGATGTTAGACACATTCCACACGTTGACTGTCTGTAAAAAGTACCTTGTGACTTGCTGACTTCCTGTTGTGAGCCAGTACTGGTTTCTACGTTTCTTACACACAATGTGGATAATCTGGTCTGAGATTGTTAACTGAATAATAAAACATTTATTTTAAGTCACATACACTAACACTCTTTGATTTATTTTTAGTAAAACAATTTTAAAAGCAGGTACATAGCATCATGTTGAAAGGGGGACTAAAAATATGACAAATAGCGCATTACCCACTAAACAAAGAATATGTCAAACTGAGAAATCTCAAATCCATGCATATGTTGAAGTGAGCTGAAAGTCCCAACATTTTCTTTGGATTATTGACCCCTATTAATCCTAATCAAAACATTTTCTTTTGTTTCCATCGAGTTTGAGATAAGGGGGTTGACTGTGTGTCACCCTCCCCTAAAATATCTACCTATGTTTTAAGATATAAACCAAATAGCATTCAAAAGAACTAAAAACAGGCAGGTCAACTCCTTACAGAGATGTAGTCTATAGAAGAGTATGGTATAGAGCAGTCCTTGATGAATGTAAAGTTGCTTTGGTTTTGATTTAGGAGGTAGATTCCATGGTCAGTTAGAAGTATGAACACAGGATGGTCATCTCCGTCCGTGTGACCCAGCCGTGACACGTACATCTGGTCAAAAATAGAAGCACTGAATTACGGACAACCATTGACCGGTATATGATGATCAGTAGAGGTGAGGTTATGACTTTGAAATATTTAAAATACACTGGATATGTAATACCGGTAATAAAAGTTTGTTGAATAAAATTCATTGTTATTACCAAAATACACAAACATGTATACATACATGTACCTAAGTAGACATTTATACATAGCTATACAAAGATGTTTGTTTAATGTAACTTACCCTTACAAATTTGTCTTCTGAGTTTTCAAATATATTCAGCATAAGCTCCAAAGTAGACATTTTTACAGCTATACATAGATGTTTGTTTAATGTAACTTACCCTCACAAATTTTTCTTCTGAGTTTTCAAATATATTCAGCATAAGCTCCAACCTTGTGTTGTTCTCTAACCTATAAAAACTTGACTAGTATATAAAATTTTTACACACAGTATAAACTGTAGCAATAATAAACAAGTACAATACATAACTCTGAATTTTGTGTCAAGTCTGAAATCTCAGACAAGCTAAGAAAGTAATAGTGAATCAAAACTGTAGTATAGAGATTATATACATTGTACCAATCATATATTTTTGAACATTGAGAGTGAGAATCTTGAATGATTGATTTTTTTATATTATCTTTAAGATATACAAGTAGTGTTACAATTTTATGGCTGCATCAAAACACCTTCACAACCTACCTGACTTCCCCAGGATGGAGTTGGTTGACATCTTTCTCTACACTCAGTGTCAACTCCTCAGGCTCTTCCTCAAACATGTGTGGTTGTAACGTGGCATCTGATTGGCTGATGATGTTATCCACCATGTCCTGCATCAGAGAAGCTGAAGATGGTTTGTCTGCTGTAGAAAAACTAGAGGAGTATATACTTAGATCATCTGATGTACTCTTAGTCACTTCACTGTTCTCACTACCTGGGCCACTATCTTTTTCATTACTAGTCTGTGTTTTACTGTCTGGTTGTTTGCTAGCTACTTCTTCTTTAAAACTGCCATATAAATTGTCTTCAATATCACAGGTTCCATTGTCATGGCTATTAGAAATACCATATTGCACAATCCCACCACTAGACAAAGACACATCAATCTCATCACTTTTTGTTTGTACCTTTTGGTTTACAGAAATGTTTTCTGTATGAAAATCATGGAGTTTTTCACTGACTTCATCCACTTCACTGAAATCATATTCCTTTACTTCCTGACTTTTGTACACATCGACCTCTGGAGATTTGTTCACATTCTCAATCACATTAGAACTAACAACATTCATTTCCTTGACATGTTCTTGAGAGCAATCCACGTCACCATCTATCAGACTATTGAAATCATTCTCTGAAGATTCATTCCTGTGTATTGTATGACTTCCCCCAATAGAACTCAGAATATCCTGGAGCTTTGCCTCTTCTCTAAATTTGGAGACATACCCTGGTTCTTTCTCTTTTTCCACAGCTTTAACTTCAGGATGTGGATCTTCCACGGACTTTTCCTCCACAGTTTCCACTAATTCCTCCTCATATTCATCTAAAGGTTCAATAAGTACAGGAGAGGCACTTTTTTTCTTTGATTTCCGTTTTTTACTATGCCCATGTTTGCTATGCCCTTTGAGTCTTATAACCTCGATACTTGGTTCTTCCTCTGAGTTCTCGAGCTCACCTGCCACAACTGAGTCCAGTCTCTGAGCCTTATTCTCCACACAGCTCTCACTCTTCAGTGAGTTCAGGTTTGGATCAATGCTGCTTGTATCACTTGTGTCAGAACAAGTTTCTATAGAAGAGTATGCATTCTAAAAAAAAGGAATTAAAAAAAATTCTTTACCATTTATTTTTAAATTTCAAATTCATAATAGAAAAAGATTTATTCATGGTGAATCACAGGCAGCAAAAATGCTTCTTATCTTGACACCCTCATTTTTGTATCAAGTTCATTTTAAAAAATAATAATTCAATTCGCCAAAATGAAAAAATAATTTTCAAAAATTATCAAAATTAATAATTTTACTTCAAATAAAGGAAAATAGATTTATTTGTGGTGAATCAAGGGCAGCTAAATAAAAAAAATGCTTTTTAATTGTCATCCATAACTCATTATATCAATTCAGCTTCCTTCTTTCGTATTTTGTTAAAATTTCTTCATAATCAGACAGTTTCATTACTAAATAATTTTTTTATGAGCAAGTTTTTACTTAAATCAGTTAATCAATAATCATAATGCTATAAGAGCATAGAAACAGCACAATACCGAGGGTCTGATTGAGGCAATGCTGTCCATACTGCACAGTGACACGCGATCATCGTCAATCTGGGCCGATAACTGGGAGACAGATCGGGGGCGTGGAGACACACCCAAGTCCAAGAAAGGAAGATCCTGATCAAATAGAAAAATGAATTTTATTATAAGTAAAACCGATGAGATATGATGGGATAAGATATCAACACTGTGAATTTATGATAATACTTGAATCCAGACTATGTCCCTTGGCTTTGAGGAAACAATAGAATCCTAACAGCTGCTTTTTTAGTATTACATTGTTTTGTAATTTTGTTATTTGACTGGGAAAAAAATTGAATCTTGTAAATTAATTACCCCAGAATGGGGCTATACCCATACATAAAAAATTAAACATAGTTGACTTATGCATCCAAATGTTTGGTAGCATAAAGATGAAAAATGTTGTTTCCTACTCTCTTGACTCTGCAAAGGAACACAACTATTCAGGGCTCTCAATTCTCTATAATTGGGGCCGTTTATGGGCCCCATTCCCAATTCAGAAAAGGTACCTTTTTTCCCAATTGAATGTGGTTATTTCCTCAAAAGTAATTTCTCCCCAAAATTAAAGGTAAGATAGCTGGATATGTAATAATTAACTTTGTTTTTCACATTCCTCTGAATTGCAAAACAATAATTTAGTTGATAACAAAGATCAGAAACCCAGTATATCATGTTAATAAAGAATAATGGTTATACCCAAATTTCCCAAAATGTCGCTATTTTCCCCAATTTTGAAGGACCCGGACCCATTCCCAAAAAGTGGTGTGAGAGCCCTGCTATTGCAGAGTGTGTATTGGACTTTTCTTGACACCACAAACGATGATTCCACAATATTTACATAAAACATACACTAAATGAAGTATTTTGTAACTTACATATTCTAACTGAAACACTACAAACTCTAGGCCTGCAGTCAGAGTCAACAACACATTAACACTCTGCAAAAGAAGAAAAAAACTTCAATATAGACAGCACTGATTTTGATTTTTTAGAGAGCCTGAAGACATTTATTACATAACATGCACTTCATTTTAAAAATTAACAACTACTCTTAAGAGCACTGAATTGCTTTGTCACATTGACAAAAATAATACTTAACAAGTACTTATTTCCTGTTTCCCCCAAAAGACAAACTTAATCTTTATTAAAAATCAATTATTTACAGGAAAATGCTATAAAAAAGCTGATTCTAAATCAAATATTTCCTAATGAGTATCCGTTATATATATCACCTGTTGATTTAAAAGCAGGGCCTCTTTGACGTAGTGTTTTCGGACAGTTTTGATATTTTCCTCATAACACCTTACATAACTCTCCAACAAACAATCATTTAATGCCATGAACAGCCACGCTCTTCCTGTCATTAAAAATAAAGTCATCTTTACAGAGTTTTTCATTACCATAAGGAAGATTAAATGCAATATAAGTCATATCTTAATGGTTGTATCAAAGCTTTTAGAGAGGTTCAAAATCAGAAATAGCTTTATACAACATTTTGGCTCTCTTAAATTTAAATGATTCACTTCTATAACAAAACAAAGTTCAGTAACTTAATTACAACCAGCTGTTTACTTTTTGTAATACAATGTACTTGCTTGTGAATTATATGAAAGGTACTGTAAATGTATTACATGTATATTTAGCGTGTACGATATTTGGCAGAAATTGATTTTTGAACAAGTTAGCGCAGATTTGATTTAGCGCATTTCTCAGTGTTCCTATTTATGTGTTTATGTGCAAGACATTTAGCGTTGTACTTGAATTAGCGGAAGTTTCTCTCCGCCAAAAGCGCTAAAAAGAATACACATGCAGCCAAATGTAATACGTTTACAGTATATGAACCAGAATTGAGCCATGGACTTTTGAAACGAGCTAGGAAATGATATATACTCACCGTCAATGAAAACGCAACACTCTAATTTTAGGGTGAAAAGTATATACGGGTTATAACTATGTACAAAAAAGTTAAGACATCTTTTACTTTGCCAAATCAATTATTTAACGGTTGAATGAATTTCCTTCCTCTACCGGAAGTTGCTTTTTAGCCCTCTTATCTGAAATCAAATTTTTGCATTTTTAATAAAATTTAAAACAATATTTTGGGTTTTCAAGGTTTTGAAACTGTTAATCATAAGTATTGTGCTAAAAGGCCAGGAAACAAATCTTTCTTTTTTACCGGATGTGATGCCTATTTTTCATCAAAATGACTGATTTTCATTGCTAATGCTGGAAATTCTTAAAATAAAGAAAAAAAGAGCTGCAGTGTTGAAATGTACACTATATCACGACTCATCAGGCTCATGTATTGCAGTAGCATAAATAACATTTTCTTGCACGGAAGTCCAAGAGTTACTACACTACGCCAAGTTAGAGAAAATTCGACCGCAGTTTCTGAACAACATGCAATTAAAAATGCCCAAAAATATTTTTTTCGCTCAGATAAAGACATCGATAAACCTAATGGGTGGTAAAAATCGGACTGCGTACATGCATAATTTTCATAGCGGACTAGCATGTTTTGATTAAATGGTCGGAAGGGGGGGTGTTTTATTTAAATGTTATCTGTTAAGAGGGCTAACAAATCAGCTTTTGGTAATGAAATGAAAGCCATTCAAACATTAAATAACTGATTTGGCAAAGTTAAAGATGTCCTAACGTGTTTGGTATATAGTTATAACCCGTATATACTTTTCACCCTAAAATTAGAATGTTGCGTTTTCATTGACGGGGAGTATACTTCACTATCATAAAATTTTTCAATGAATGGGATTATGGAAAGGTTACAAAAATGGATACCTCTTCCCAAGTCTGTTGTAACATTCTGAAGATGTTTTATCTTTTTAATGGTTTGCTTGTCTGTGAATTCTGACACCACTTTCAGGTATCCATGCTGTATGTGCTTCAGCCTTATAAAAACACAATATGGCAAAACAATTTATCAAAATGATTTACTGTAAAACATCTATTTCTCATATCAAATTTTATTCAAGAATTTTAAGATTAATATCCACTAAGGGCTTTTAATATAGCCTGAATTTGTTCATGCTTACATTTAACAAAGCATATTGCTACTGTTTATTGTCATATTTTTTTATAACCAGAAGTTTAGCAAATGGAGTCTGTACATATAAATATTTTTTTAGCATTTTATTTCCAATATGTTTTTAAAAAAAGTTACTATCAGGGGAATAAATGGGGTTTGCCAAGAAACACTAGAATAGAATCTTTTACCTTACAAGAAATAAAAATAATTTTAAAAAATACATAATTTTTGACATAGATTGTTAAAGGGAAGTCTGCTTCTGAGATGTGATTTTTCTACAATTGACGAGTCATGCTTAACTTGCACTTTTCTTCATATTTCATAGTATGTGAAATGTAAATACCAAAGTACACATATTACTACAGTAATGAAGAAAATACAATTTCTTAGATGTAAACTAAAAAAAAAGCTTTAAAAGTACATTTAAGAATTACCTATAATTATTAAAAGTAAAGAACTTCTTACTACAAAGCAGTTAATAACAAACTTGCTTGTGATCATGTGAGGAATTTGTATTACATCTTACAAGTGCTTTTAGTTTTCTTATAAGGAGTTACTTCGTATTAAAGTGGGTCTTACTATACATTCAATTTGAGCATCACTTGAGTGCCATGAAAACTACTGATATGAACTCTTGTATCTTAAATGCACATCTTATCCAAATATTTATTTTGATCAGCAAATATAATTTTTTTAAAGTCAAATATAGTCATGCTGATTAGGAAATCAAAGAAAAAAATGTGAAGATAAGAAAAACAATGATAGTTTACAATGAAGACGTTTCTAGACAGACATGAGATTACATTCAACTGTAAGAAGTCCTTATGGATAGATAGATGATACCTTAAATTTAAGGTTTCGGGTTGGCGTGAAGAAGATAATAAAACATGAATATAGAGAAAAGCCAGTATTCTTACCCATGCAAGAAAACTCGATCAAGGTTGTCACACAGCTTCTGACAAGAGTCGTCATCATTTCCGAGAAAAACAGGGTTTTCAGGATCAGCTGTTACATATTTACCTTGAATCTGATGAATAAGACAATAACAAAAAAAATATTTCATGCTGATATCATTTCAGGTTTTTACCCGATTTAAATAAATGGATTCAAATTTATTATGATTAACAGACATCGTTTTTACTGAAAATGAGATTGATTTTTTGATAAATATATATCGTACACTCTCTGTAACTGACTAAGACAATAGATAAGTCATGTGACAATAGACTCCCATGTTGACATTTAAATCTTACACTTTTGACGGCTTTAGCGACGTTCTCTAGGATTTTCTCTTTCACAGTATGTCTTTCTAATGCTGAAGCCATCACTGATCATCTTGAAATATCCATCTACATCATTCAAACAGCACTTTATTCACATCATAACACCAACCCATCTTTCCTCTTGAGAAAATGAAAGTTGTCAGCTTAACTTCCGGTTAATCGGAACTCTTCTATTTTTTTCCAACACAATATACACGTGTTTGTTAGAGTGACACTTTTGGTCATTATGGAAAGTGATACAAGTAAAGATCGTGTAAACTCAGTCGTAGAAACATACCATAATATACCTCGAGGTAAACCGAAATCTGGGAGGCCATGGAAAACAATACGGAATGAACGGTATGAAACTTGAAACATTTTATTCACTCAAAGCCTCACATGAGGCAAAGAAGAGTACATACATAATACAATTTTATGAACATATTTATCATGGATATTCATGAGATCAGAAAAGAACTAATATGTATGATCAAGCAGAGTCAACATTTCACACAGTAAACAAACACTGTTTTAAAGTATATGTTATTCTTCCTAGTAAACAGTATAAAAGTATATAAAACCATTTTATATGTCTCTGGTCTACTGTAGACGGTCCATGCAGTTTTAATCACATTCATTTGCGCATGCGTAATACTATATAGATTTGTGCAACATTTTCTTTTTACGTTTAAACAGTGTTAAATGAATCCATGTCAAAATAGTAAAGCTCAAAACCTGTCACTGAGACGTACATTGGATAATTTGGTCAGATGAAAAAAATGGCAAATAGGACCAGAGACACTGCACATCGGTCAGGTCCAACAGTCCGATATCTTTCAAATAGAGTGATTTATTACCTAATCAAGTGAATTTTGTTGTTTTATTAGAGATCTAATATTTTCATCTATTCTGTATGTGTTTTCAGTTTTTCTTATCTTTTCAAACCAATCTATTGACCGGTCAATAGATAGCGCGTTCTATTGAGCGGTCAATAGACTGCGCGTTCTATTGACCGGTAACGTATTTCGGAAAAAAACGATCCGGGTTTCGAATTTAGTTGTTTGTAACAATGCACAGACATGGTAAACAATCATTTTGTTTGATCTTTCGACAATGGTTTTAAAAATTGTATGATTTCAATGGTCGGGTATTTTATTTAATGAGAGTTACTTTAATTAAGACACTGTGGGACGTTGAGACCGATCCTTCGGGTGAGACCTATAAACCGAGGTCCCGTGTAGCAGTAGGTGCTCTGCTGGCACAAAAAAGGTCCCTCTCCACCGGGAAGTGGTGGCGTCTCCATAAGAGTGAAAATTTTTCGAGAGGAATGTAAACAAAAGTCTATAGATAGTTTTCATATGACCTAAATTTAGCAAAAGTTATCTCCCGTTGGCCGCCATACTGGAGGTCCAAATGCTCATATTCCTTCATTGTTCAACGAATTTTATATTTTTATATTTGCGATTTTGAATTAGGAATCATTATTTTTCTGAAGTATATAAATTTTTGGAAACCTCCTTTATTAAGAAAAAATTATTTAATAAAGATTTTCCACTAAATATTTCTGCTATATTTTCTTAAACTTGGTAAGACAAAGAGGAAAACTCACCGAGTCGACCTTTAATATGGCGACCAACGGGAGGTAACTTTTGCTAAATTTGGGTCCATCGAAAACTATCTATACAATCAATCTTTAATTAATATTACAAATACACCATATCTAGGTATAAATTAACAATATGGTACGGGAACCTTCTGTACTGAATATACAACTAAGAACACTAAATATACGGAAAATAAAATTAGGTAATAAAACAATTATTTAATGCCTGGGCAGTCAATAGACCAGAAAATTTTTCCCTCGGTGCAGGGAACAGCTCAGTGTGTTCTACTGCCCTCGGCCGCTGGCCTCGGGCAATAGAACACACTGAGCTGTTCCCTGCACCTCGGGAAAAATATTCTGGTCTATTGACTGCTCAGGCATTAAATAATTGTATAATATATGCTGTCCAGAATTTTATGAATAAATTCACAATTATCATTATATGTTTATGAAATAGATTTTCTGCAATTCGAACAACAAAAAAGAAGGCTCTAAACTGGGACGAGAAGATGAAGAAGAGAGCAGAGAAAAAATCAATTAAAAACTATGAAAAAGAATTGAAAGAAAAAAGGGCCAAAGAGCTGGAGGTAAGAGAAGCTCAAAGCTTCTGTACTGCAGCTGTATTCAGAAATTTGTACTTTACTAAATTTAAGCTCATTCAAAGCTTATTCTAGCATAATGTGATCAGAAGTGAGCAAGTTTTGTGTTAACTAAAACAGACTTTAATTTTTTTATATCTTTATTAACTTAAGATGAAAAGAATGAGACAGGAAGAAAACAAAAAAAGACGGTTAGAAAATGAAAGAAAATCAGAGGTCGTACAAACGGTAAGTAATGCTTTTGAAATGCAGATGATGTGGTCAAATATTTTTTAGGAACCAAGAGTTCACATTTTACTCAAAGAGTAATCTGTAGGTAGAGGGTATCCATTTACCTTGAATCAATTTTGTATCCAAATAGCAATGGTCAAAACCCCTGTATACAATCCTTGTCCTGAGCGTATTTTCTCTACCCTTGCCCCTTTTGGATCAATCTTCACCCACAAGGGTGTAAATAGGTAAAGGTTTGCATTGTCTTGGAACTAAGTTTTTAGGTTAGTGGTCAAGGTTCTAGTAGTTCTCTGAAATTTTTTCATCCCATTGGCCCCAACTGACTTCACCCAAAGAGTGTCATTGGATAAAAGGTCTTTCATCCTAATGCCCTTTTCTAATAATGGGGCCCTATGAGAAGGTCACTGTCTCAATGGCATTGTATTTTGTTTCATACTCATCTTATTTACACTTGATGTAGACCTTTTTATCTCCCTTATAGGCTAAGAAAGGTGGGTATATATTGCTTAGTTCTTTTGGTCAGTCAGAATGTCTGTAGACCAGTTGTTGTTCAATCTATTTCTTTGGAACTCTTTGCTTAACAGACATCAAACTTAACATCAAACTTGACATGACCTATTTTATTGTTGAAATCACATGGTGAAAGGGCAAAGGGCAAACTACTCTATTCATTGGAAGATAATGTTCCTGTTTATATCTTGAGAACCCTTTGCTTGCCAGACATCAAACTTGGTATATTGGTTCCCAATCAAAAGTAAAAGTCCACTGTAGAATTTGAGGTCACAATCATCACAAGATCTAATGTCAGGAGTCAAACTGGATATAGGAATATGTCAAGCCCTCAGTATTTTAAGAACCCTGGTACACTGGTTCCCCCTGAAGAATAATTAACCGCTAATGATGTTGCGGTAACAAAGTCAAAGGTCAAGGATTTAAACTACAGAAAGATATTGTCCATTTAATGTCCTGTTAACTAATTTACTGGAAAGACATCAAACTTAGCATATTTGTTCGAGCTCCTTTTTACAACAAGTTTCTCAAATATTTCTAGTTTAAAACTATATTGTCTGTTTTCCAGTAATTTGAATTATTATTTTGCAACAGATTAAAAATACAGCCAAGATCAAGAGAATGAAAAAGAAGCAGCTGCGACAGATTGAGAAGAGGTGAAAATATTGAATACACTGTAATAGTGATCATAAAGAATAGTTGTGATGTAATTCAGAAACATGCTGCTGGTCCAACACTTTGCATTATTGATTTCACAGACCTGATGCTGAAACTTTCTAAAATGCAATACTTTTATGCCTGAGAAAATGGCTAACATAAGCTGTTTTGATCAAAGTGTGTCTGACGTTGATTTTTATGCCACCTAACAGATGCATACCAAGTCACCAAAATTTGATTGCATCAAAGAAGAGTTTCCATTAGGGAGACTTAAATTTGAGCTGCAACTATGTATTCTGTTTGGTGAGATATTATCAACTTTGGAACAAGTGTAATAAAAAATTCTCATGATTGCTAGTGGAGTTAAAAATTAAATATATATTTTTTAATAATTAAAAGTTTATACAAACAGATTTGGGAGACACTTATAACACTAGATTATTATTAAGAGAATGACCAATGTTTCAGGTGAGCAATTTAGTCCAAAGGTCTGTTGTTTTGTATGTACTATATGTTACTGGATACATGTACATGTTTGTTTTTTTTATTTGACAATAAATAATTTATTTCCATAACATTATTTTTTAAAAGTTTTAATGTTATTCTCAACTGCACATTGCATACATTTAAGGTATTCAATGTATAATAATGAGCAATTGAATGGACAATAATTATTTTTTTAAATTCCCTTGGGAGTATTTTTCAAAATGCTACCATGATTAATCATTTTGGACCATTCATTTATTACTTACATAATATGGTCGTTTGAATACCTTAAATAAGCTGAATATATCTTGCCTTGGATTTTCATGTACCTGTATATGGATTCCAGAAATATTGCAAAGTTTGTTTTTGCTACCTTTTTGGAACCAGGTAGCAGTCAAGACAATCAGGCCAAGAAAAGCAACAGACCTAAAAATTGCCTTTAATTTCGTCTCTTTTTTTAGCTCTACTGGTCAGAGACCAGTAGAGCTTATGCGATAGTAATGCATCCGGCATCCGTCCGTCTGTCTGTCTAGCTGTCCGTCTGTCTGTAAACAATTTTTCAAAATGCTACTCCTACTACAGTTTTGGTCTGATTTCAATATAACTTGGCACACAAGTATACTACACTAAGATACATAATTCTGTATTTCTGTTTTTGATTTCGATGAAACGTGTTGCGATGGTTACTAAAAATAAAAATTTCTGTGAAAATCATTCAAAATGCTACTCCTCCTACAGTTTTGATCTGATTTCAATATAACTTGGCACACAAGTGGACTACACTAAGACACATACCGTAATTCTGTGTATCGATTTTTGATTTCGATGAACAGTGTTGCCATTGTTACTAAAAATAGAATTTTTTTTGAAATACATTCAAAATGCTACTCCTCCTGCCGTTTTGATCTGATTTCAATAAACTTGGCACACAAGTAGACTACACTAAGACACATAATTCTGTTTAGTGGCTTTTGATTTCAATGAACGCTGTTGCCGTTGTTACTAAAAATAGAAATTTATGTGAAAATCATTCAAAATGCTACTCCTCGTACAGTTTTGATCTGAATTCAATATTACTTGGCACACAAGTAGACTACACTAAGATACATAATTCTATATATGGGTTTTTGATTTCGATGAACAGTTTTGCCGTTGTTAGTTAAAATAGAATTTTCTTTGAAAATCATTCAAAATGCTACTCCTCCTACAGTTTTGGTCTGAATTCAATATAACTTGGCACACAAGTAGACTACACTAAGATACATAATTCTATGTATCAGTTTCTGATTAATGGTGTTGCTTTTGTTACTAAAAATAGAAATTTATGTGAAAATCATTCAAAATGCTACTCCTCCTACAGTTTTGATCTGAATTCAATATTACTTGGCACACAAGTAGACTACACTAAGATACATAATTCTATTTATGGGTTTTTGATTTCGATGAACAGTTTTGCCGTTGTTAGTTAAAAAAGAATTTTCTTTGAAAATCATTCAAAATGCTACTCCTCCTACAGTTTTGGTCTGAATTCAATATAACTTGGCACACAAGTAGAGTCCTACACTAAGATACATAATTCTGTGTATCAGTTTCTGATTTTTGATTAATGGTGTTGCTTTTGTTACTAAAAATAGAAATATCTGTGAAATACTTTCAAAATGCTTCTCCAAATACAGTTTGAGTCTGATTATAATATAATTTGGCACACAAGCAGACTACACTGAGATACATAAATATCAGTTTTTTGTTTTTGATTTTGATGATTTATGTTTCCATAGTAATTTAGATTGAAGATTCAGTAAAATTTTATTAAAAGCTACTCCTACAGTTGTAGTCTTGTTGCAATCTTGCCTGAAAAAGAGACTTAATCAAGGATCATTATTCTATTTATTGCTTTTGTAAATTTTAAAGTCCCAACTGCTACTTTTCTTTTCTTTATTATACCGGTAAGTACAAACCAGTAGAGCTACAGTCTCGACAGAGACTTCTGGTTTAACTTGATTCATGAGAATGGGTCTCTGATCTACTTATTCTATTTTATCTCAAGTTTTGTGATGAAGTACATGTACTGGCAAGTCTGTATAATATGATAATGTACACTCAAGCTTTTCATTCAACTCCAAAGAGTTCAAGAAGAGAATATCTCCCTTTCACTATGACATATAGGAGATAACGAACAATATTCAAGCTCAAAAGTCCATTAAACAATACAAAATAGGAGCAGAGCAAACACAGACAAAACATCAGAGGTGGGATCAGGTGCCATGGAGGAGTGAGCATCCCCTGCTGACCGGTCACACATGTTCCTTGTCATGATCGTGAAATAACGGAAAAATCCACCGTCAATTCAGTGCATAAATAATGGACCAACAATGAATATGAAAAAGTCAGTCAGGATCTGACAAGATCATTGTATCAACCATAGAACTTACAATATGATGACTTTAAATGAGACTGTTGATATTCTTGTTTCATCAATTTGTTTGTCAAAGGTTTACCTCATTTTAGAAATTGTACATATGTATATATGTAGAGCATGCTCTTACATATCAAATCAACTGAGAGTATAAACTCTGTTTGCAGGTGATGAAGGTATACTGCTGCATTAGTAAGGGAAGTTGACGATTGAAAATTTGAGTCATCATGTTTATCATAGAGCTTGGTTGTTAAGATTACCATTAACATCTCACAGGCACTTGTTGGATATTCAACCCCGGGGCTTATTGGACAGTAATTAATAAATAATATTTTTTACACTTATTCATCACGTGTACAATATGAAAAAATCGTCAAAACCCCAAAACAATCACTCCACAAAAAAAAAAAAACTCTATACATTATAATGTATAGTGGGGTATTTTTGAGTGGAACAATTGTTTTGGGGGTTTGGAAGATTTTTTCATATTGTACACATGATGAAAAAGTGTCATGAATATAATTTATGAAAAAAATTTCCAAGAAGCCTCGGGGGTTGAATATCAGGGGGGAATGGGGGGGGTGTCCTGTCCACAAGTACCTGTGTAACATCTTTATCAAATAAAATATCCAAATATGAAACAAATGTGTCAGACTCAGTGGTATCTTTTATCTCAAACTCACCGGGATTATTATATCAACTATACGATCAATAGATCCACATCATGATGTGTATCACTCATCCTGGACCCACAAATTTGGGAAGGCTGCTTTGCTATCACAATCATGCCTTTAAGTTTCTGCTTAATATAAATATACAGGGGAGATTTTTATAAAATATAATTAAGGACCCTCTCTACACTGCACCCTTATTTCAGGGTACTTGCGTGTAGTTAGACTGACCCACCATTTGACATAAAAAAAGAATAAATTGTAATATGCACTGTATGATAAAATTTTGAATAAAACCATGTATTCTATACATTATGTTAGACCAAGATAGAGTAATTGAAAATTTTATTTGCATGTATTTTCTCCATTTGAATAATCAAAAGCAATTTTTCTTTGTCATTACTTCACTGTCTTCAAAGATTTTTCCTGGATAAAGAAGGCACGCTCCCTATATTAGAAATGGATTTGTTTATTTCAAAATAGCCTCCTTTACACTATATAATTTTCTCAATGTCCAAAAAACATTTTTCGTCAGTGTATAGAGGGTTCTTAAGGTATTTTCACTACATGATCACTATATGCCAATCCTAATACAAGTAACCCTGATCTAAGGTAAAGGTACTTGTGGACAGGACCCCTCCCCCCACCCACCACCCTCCGATATTCAAACCCTCATTCATCATGTGTACAATACGAAAAAATCGTCAAAACCCCAAAATAATCACTCCACCCACAGTAAGAGAGATGGTGTTTTTTTTTGTGTGGAGCGATTATTTTGGGGGTTTGACGATTTTTTCATATTGTACACATGATGAATAAGTGTAATGAATATAATTTGTGAAAAAAATGTCCAATAAGCCCTGGGGTTGAATATCAGACGGGGGATGGGGGTGGGGTGGGGGGGGATGGCATTCTGTCCACAAGTACCTGTGACCCAAGGCCATGAATTTCATACTTTTGGAGGAGACACCCTTGTTTACTATCATTGCACTTAAAGTATGTCTGCCAAGTAATCATGAGGAAATTGTTTTAGGAATTTATGCATTTTCACGATATACTCTAATCAAATTGAGAACTAAGCACACTATGGAGTCGTAAAATTCACAATTCAGAGGCTTATTGTTAGGCTAACAATTTAGCTGCCTGATGTCCAGGAGTAAGGAAATATTTTTTTTAATTAATTTTGGTGGTTTTATCCCCACCCCTGGCCCCAACGGAGACCATGAAATTCAAGCTAAAATATCTTAATTACAATTGATAACAATAGAAAGCATTTTCACTTGACTTAGGACACCACCGTAAAAAAAATTGCTGGATACATGGAATTGATCGTTTTTCTTGAATTTCTTTTATACTAATGTGAAAGCATTTCATGATATAACTATTACAAACTATTCATTCTTTTAAATATAAAATATATGTACACTGTCCGCATAGAGTATATATGAACAAAGATGATAATGCAACTGAAATGCGAGAGAAAAAAAAGAACACAACATATTTTCTTTTTTCACATTTTATTTTTGGTTTCAGTTTGTAAAAACTGAACATGTTTGTGATTATATATTGACATATAATTGTGTATATGCAAACACCAATAAAAGTAATATCAGTTCTCTATATTTACACAGAAATTTGAATGATCCACCATTTTGTATTTCTCATAGTAAGCACAACTTTGTTCCTTGAGACCTGACAATATATTAGAACTTCTTTTTTTTGATATCTGATATATTAATTTGTATCAAACTATAAATAACCCTGATTCTATTGGGAAAAAGTCTACCATGAATGGTATTGATGTATAAATAACAGTCTATTTGTGTGTGTATCTTTATTTGCTGAGAGCAAAACTTAAATCAACAAAGGATTCAAATTTCTTCCTTAAAGAAGCTTGACCAGCAAGCTTGACATAGCTTGTTTTATACAGTGACCTTTGCACTTAATGGAAAGTTTGACACTTCCAGAATAGATTGACATACAACATCTTTTAGATGGATAAGTCATCTGTTGCTTTGTGAAATATTTGGGCCAATTTAAATTTCATTTATGCAAAACTTTAAAATATGCTTATAGCAAACATGCCTGCAATGAATTGAAACTTAGAGTAATTTTTCATTCCTTGTAGCTTCAAAGTAAATTGTAATATGACAAATAAGGGTTATGACATACGGAAAATTATCTGTCCCTGGAACTTTCTTAAAAGCATGTTTTATTGTACATTTGTAATACCGGTACATTTGTACTCCAAATTTGAATGAAAAAAATTCTATATCTAATATTAATTTTAAAAATCATGACCTGTACATTACATATATATATCTGTACATAAAATGTTGAAAACACCTGGCAACTATGTTGCAAGGAGAAAAATAAGTATTGCATTGGATGCTATTGGTATAAAAATGTGGTTTGTATGAAATATTGCATTAAGCTTCACTATAAGATTGTTTTGTATACATATATTAAAAACACAGAAAAAGACTTTCCCTCATTGCCAAATTATGTGTGTAATACCACACTGTGCAATTTATTAAACAAGCTCTAATTTATTAAAACTTTTCTTATTCCCTGGACTAAACTGCAAAGTTTACAATGATAGAGACAGTACATGAATTGTACATAGAACTTTTTTTAACCTTGAAACATTTAAATGTTTTACATTTCTTCAAATCAATTTCAACATACAGAAACCCACATGCACTTAACATATATAGGAATATTAAACTAAGTACAAAATTTCACATAAGAACAGTATAAATTTGTAACTTCATGACTGTCAGTCCACAAACAAGTCCACTTTACAATTTGAGTAATATAAGAGATCTTTAGGAAAAACTAGTGTTTGTCATGCACAGCTGCCATACACTGGGATAAAATAAGAGGAGGCCACAGGACCACAAAGCTCACCTGACCTAGTCTGCTCTAACTTTACACACTACCTATGAATTTCCTTATTGAATAAGCCAATTGTCTGTTTGCCATAATATATCCCGGTAATGTATTTGATTATGAGGAGAGAAAAAGGTTTCCTATACCTTTTTAATTTTCCAAGAAAAAACTGATTCATAATTTTAGCCTCATTCTTGTTTAAGTATTTCAATCAAATACATTTAAGCCAATTTCAGTCCAGAGATTCTATAAAAAAAATAAATATTTTTCCCAAATTGACACTATCTTATCTTAAATAGTTATGGCTCTTATAATTTTAGCAACCCCCTCCCCCAGAAAAAGGGGAAAGGAACGTCAACGTGAATAACATGAAAAAAATAATTATTGGCAGACAAACTTTGATTTGAAATAAAATATGTTGATTGACCTCTGTTCAATGAGAAAATAAAATCAGATCTATCAATCACACATCTGCTACCTTCCATGCCCGTCTAAGTTAGAACTGGAATAGGAGTCCCTCTTGTCAAGATCTGGATTGCTCGGTAGTTTAAGTTTAGACATAGCGGGGGAATTTGAATGACTTCTGTTGGTGGAGGTTGAGGAGGAGGGGATAAGGGGTGGGGGAGGTCCTTGCAGTAAAGCAGGGGAGCCCACTTTCAGCCCACTGTGATTCACAAGAGGACTCATAGTTCTTGGAAAATGACCACTTGCTCTCAGTGGATCAAAATGTCTAGAATGGCCTAGTCTGCTGGATTCTAAAGCTAGCTTTTCTCTTTCGAATCTCTCCCTTTCAAACTGTGGTAAGCGATCAAAGTACTCCCGCCTCAGTCTCTCCTCCTGGAGAAGAATCTCATCCTTGCGGACTCGGTCTGGGTCGTACAGACCCACAGCGTGTGGCTGCAGTCTCCGTAACATTCGTTCTCGCTCCTGCTCCATTTCTCTCTGGATCTGGAGACTGTGGTAACTGAAGTCCATTAAACTCTTCTCCTGGGATCCCCATAAACTCTGGGGAGGGGGAATCCTATCTGCACCAAAAGGAAATTGAGAAGGCCCACCTAGGAGCCTTGAACGGTCCATTAAGTTAGATGCACCAAGTAAATAATCGGGCCTGAACTTGTCTCTGTCCATTACAGACACTTCAGGCTCATCCACTTTCTCTTCTTTCACCTTAATGATGTCTTTATCATCACGATTGTAACTAGAATCAGATTTGGCAGAGCCCACTCGGCCTCCCACTAGTGGTGACCTTGACCGTGACCTGGAATGGGAGGAGATTGTGTGAGGATGTCGCACGTCTCCACCAATGTATGGTCTGTCCTTAGACTGTTCTAAATCAACACTTCCTCGACGCTCTCTATCACTCGACCTCCTCTCTCTGAAATACAAATAACATTTTATTCTGAAAGCAATTGCTCTGTGTATTTTTTATTCACACATCTCTTTTACTAAAAATAGAAAATTATATATTGTGTTTTCTTATGTTCTTTTCTTTTAAAGAAATTCTACCCAATCCTTTGTAAGAATTAGCATACAGTTTATTCAGAAATGTATTTAGTTTTTTTTAATTATACCTTTCCCTTTCTTCCCTTCGTCTGTCCAGTCCTAGCACCACTTCTCTTTCTTTCTCTCTTTCCTTTTCCTTCTCTATCTCTCTTTCCCTCTCATCAGGTTTGGACCAATGTGATCCAGAAAACAAAGGGGAGGATCTATGAAGGCGACTCCACTCCTGTGGTGAAGCTATTCCTGGAATCTTTGGTATTTCCCTACCTGGGGTACCAAATGGACTTCCACCTATAACATTGAAACCAAAGTTATAGATTCATATACATGTCTACATGTTTATATTTATGTCAAAAAACATAAAATAATGTTAACATTAATGTTAAATAAAGAAGCAATAACCATGAGATAATTATTACTAGTTGGACTGAACGTGAACTGACATACAATCGAAAATTAACAAGAAGTTGTAATACAGAAATACATTGATGAGAGAGAAATAGAAGACAACTCTTCATTACCTCTCCCTAATCCACCAAAACCTTCATGGCTGGAGAATGGATAAGGTGAAGGCCTAGGGAAGGAACTCATACCTAAAAGTAGGTCAAACAATTAAACAACAAAATCAAGGTTTATACCTTACTGACAAGTATGTCAAACGAATTTTTTTTTTATATTTAAACTAGTGGTAGAGCGTTCGCTTCGTGATCGGGAGGCCCGGGTTCGATTCTCGTTCCCGGCGCCGCGTCAAACCTAAGACGTAAAAATAGGTAGCGACTGTTCCTTCGCCAAGCGCTCGGCATCAGAAGTGAAAGTCACGGGTCTTTCGGATATGACCTTAAAAACGTAGGTCCCGTGTCACGGTAGGCGCTGGCACGATAAAGAACCCTCACTGCTCAATGGCCCTGAGTGCCGAGTATAGGTCTAAATTTGAAGCCCTTCACCGGCATACGGTGACGTCTCCATATGAGTGAAAAATTCTCAAGAGGGACGTTAAACAATATACAATCAATCAATCAATCATAAACTTCAAATGATAGATTCATCATGTTATATTAAGTATTCATGTTAATAAATATAATAGCTAATGACACATTTAGATATGCTTTCCATTAACTAAAATAACGAAGAATTCAAAAATAGGCTTTTTCAACAAAGAAATCAACATTTACAATTTTTTAATCGATCTGTACCTGTGAGGTACGTAAATCAACATTAACATTTGTACAGAAACAGACCTTTACCTAGGAGTGAGGACGGTGTGGACAGGTCGGTGGGTCGGTGGAGACTACTACTGGACAGGCTCCGCCCCGACTGTAGGGGGTCCAGACTCTTACCCTCCCCTCCTTTGGACACTTCAGAACTTTCCTGTTGGTGCCGGTGGATCTTCCAGGCAATCTGTACATGCATGGTGCACCACTTACCACTTTTCTGAAAAGACAGTAAATTACATGTACACACAACTTTTAGAGCTATTGCAGTGTTTCGAAAACTTTTTTGGATAGGTGTCAATCAGTGGCTAAAACCATGGATTTTTTATAAGATTCGCAGGAGTAAAAAATTTGTTGTGGGTTTCCCTGTCCTGTGTTCATTGGAGACAAGTAAAGGGTTAGGTGACATCAATGTTAAAATACTATCTAATGCTTTAATTAAATTCAAAATCATTTTCAAATCATCTATATACCGTATTTGGCCGAGTATAATACGCATTGATGTAAAATACGCACCCCCCTTTTTGAGGGGAAAAAAACGCAGTTCGGATGTATTATACGCAACAGAAAAATTTACCAAGCGATGTTCTGAACTATGAAAATCGCGGTAATTTGTTACGAAAATCGGTGCGTGGATTGAGTGTCAAAAATTTACTGAACACACTTATTTTTAAATACACACTTTATAACTTTCTCTTAATCCTGACATTCCTTATCGCGGCAATCTGGAGAAAATTATTTATTCATTTATTTCAACAAAGCACAAGATAATGTTGTGTAAAAGTATGAACAGATTTTTTTAAAGAATATTTACGGTGATTTTGAGATTAAAAAAGTCTGAATACAGTGCTTGTCTGCCCCTCAGTATTTTCTTCTTGCCGTACCAGACATTTATAAATGAATGGCTAAAGTGCTACAGACAATGTTAGAATGAAGAGGGAGAGTCATTTTGAGAATCTATATATACTTTTTGACATTACAATAATGTTAAAAGTGATCCATAGTGACAAGATATGATGATTTTAAAATTAAGCAACATAAATTCAATCTAATCAAATGGAAAAATGTGAGTTAATATCTCATATACATTGTACATCTCTAATGCATTCTCTAAAAATTAAAATACTTTTTCATCAAAATTATTTATCTGCAATCAAATACTGTTTGGTCTAATGAAATATCATATAAAGGAAGAAAACACTTCATTTAACTGAATTTTGATTTTTAGTCTATTGAAACTATAGACATTTTTTTTAAACATTCTTAAATATTTGAGGTCTTGTTAACTCAATGGTATTTAGGTTGACATTACAACACACAGAGGTTTATAAAGAGGTTACAATTCACAACATTTAATAAAACTGAGTCATCTAAATGTAAGCTTCTGTCAAGACAGCATGTCATGTACAGAAGCTTCTGTCAAGACAGCATGTCATGTACAGAAATGCATGTCATTCAAAAATCTAAGTAATGTGATTTTTTTTTTTTTTTTTTTGCTTATACGTGAGAGAGCATTTCTATTTTCCTTAACAGAAAATATATCTCAAATTTGTTTTTGATTGCTCTTGCATGGGGTACAGCTGCATTCTATTACACAGAAATAACAGCACTTGAGGATAGAACCCCCTCCCCCTTTCCTTAAAATAAACTGAAATCACTTAGATACAAATACTAATGCATGCAACTACAATATACGACAGAGAACATCTAGACAGAACATGAAGACAGAACACTAAGCAGGGTGAGGATAGAGCCTGAGGCTACACTAACTTTGTGATGGGGTAGAGAAGCGGCCGGAGGAGGGACTTTCTCTTGCTCTCTCAGGGCCGGGATCAGCTGACCGGGATGTAACAGGCCACCAGCTACTTTCTACAACGGGAGCACATAACACAAGGAATACATTATAGAATGCTCTGACACAGTTACTTCTGTGTATCAACAGAGTAATGATTTTTTTTTTCTCCTCACCTATCAAATAAAGTGTGTGAATTATTATCCAAAAATGATTAGCCATGATGATGTAAACTAAATTTTAAACAACACCTTTAAAACATGATTACCAATTATATCTAATGCAAGACAACAAAGCATCATCTAGGTCATAATAAGTACAGACATGTCTATAGGTAGTTTTATGGTTCCTGAATATTTAACTCTTTATGGAAGCCAGTAAATAAACAAACCTTTGGTTGAAAAGCTCCCGATGAACTGGAATTAAGGGAACTTCCTGAATGCACAAGGGGTGGCACCATGGGATAGCCCAGCAAGCCCGGAGTCTGAAGGAATCAAACAGAAATACATGTATTGACATTATAATAAAGTCCCTAACTTAATGAACAAAACTGGCCTTAAATCTACAGTAATTTTCTTTAATGCAGAGAACATAAACTCTATTTTCTTCAAATCAAAATATATTTGAAATAAATTTTATTGAAAAAAAATAATTATAGAAATGTAGAAAACAACTATCAACTGATTTTTTGAAACAACTCACAGCTCTATAAAATGATGACTCAAATGGTTTTGGGACCTTGTCATACTGAAAAGAATTAGATAATTTTTAAATACATTCTTTTACCATACATTTAAATGAAAATATCTATAATTCAAAGATACATTTAATTAAAAGTATCAATCCTTTAGTTACAGTAAAACATACCCAATCTAGATATTAATGGAAATCCTGTCTATACTGATGTAAACTTTGTCTCTTTAAGTAAATTGTTTTATGCAGCCTATTCTTAAGGAACAAGTGCCCAATTATGTCTATACTAGACAAGTTTTACAGTGTTGATAAATTTGCTCTAAAGTTTTAAATTTATCGTGCACTGCACATTTGTTATCTCAGTATTATTTATCTTGTCACATGATTTTGATGGCCTGTCATCACTCACATGTCATCTTAATCTAACCACTTACATTCCATCATTCCACACTATAACTGTGACTTACCAGATGTGGGGCTGGGGAGGGGACTAATGACCCAGTGAGACCTGGCAGGGCAAACATGTGTTGATGTGTGTGTTGGTGCTGGTGTTGATGTTGATGCATGTGCTGATGTTGGTGTATGTCCGCTCGACCGTACGGGGTGGAGCCAATGACAGGGAGACTTGTACGCTCCTGGGCTGCCAAAAATCGTCGATTCAGTTCCTCTCGCAAAATTTCTTGACCTAAAATGAGTAGAATCATTTTAATCAAACTTCATTTAAAACTATCATCTTTCTAACTTTACATACAGCTTTTCATAGTATTGGCTTTGATTTCAAGTGATTGTTCAGTTTTTATTTACCTTGTTTTTAGCCATGCATGAAGCAAAATAAATATATCAATCATTTTGAATACTAGCTCTCACTTATAAAATCTTACTATCTTTTATAAAATATAAAATCCTTTATTTTGAGATACAAGTTTAAGACATAAACAAGTTTTATCATTTTTCACTGCCATTGCTAAAATCACTTACTGGCCAGGGACATGGACTCTGGAGAAGCATGTGCTGACAGACCGGCCCCTCCTAGTGTGTGTGGTGAAGTCAAAGAACCATTGGCAGCCCCCGGAGGCAGGGGAGCTGCAAACATACTTTGAGGCCCTGGGGGTGGGAGGAGATTGTGGAGGGGGCTAGGGGGCAAGCTGGAGAAGGAGGAACTGTGACCGGGGGCACTGGAATGCAGACCAAACTGAGGTATCCCCGGGGAGTGTGTCACAGGGGGGTAGGGATTGTGGAGATGAGGGTTACTGCCACTGAAACAAAGAAAAAAAATTGCATGTATATTTGCAACAATATGAGTACATGTATTAGGCTTTTTTAAATACATGTATTTGTTTGCCCTCTCTTGACTTAGGATAAAAATACTGGGTTGGTAAGTAGGTATCAACACCCCCCCCCCAAAAATATAATTCAAACATAAATGCTGAATTTTCATAATTTATTGAAATTGAAGGTGTCAATAAAATCAACAAGTAGTTGATGGGCTTTTAAAATTCTGGAACATATATGAAAATTATCCTTACCTGAGGTTTAAAAAAAAAGAAAAGATTTGAATCATGAGAGAGCAAACAAAAAATTTAAAAAGGGACCTACAGTATTAGTACAGACACTTTTTGAAATCTGCCTTAATCATATAAATTCTCAAGCCATTTGAAGCAAGAAATTTCTTTAAATAAATAATGTTTCTGTAATAAAAATATCCAAATTGTAAAAATATGTTTGAACACTTTATTTGCATTGTGCATAACCATAAATCAATTTTCTGGGCCCCCATTGAATAATAACAATAGTTTTATTTACTCTACATTCCAGATGTTATTAATAAAGATGCATGAAGGTTCTGCATGTTTAAAATCAATAATGCATGCTTTATGGACTGGATTAAATATACATTTGAAGCCAAATTACTTTTTATTCCTGGAATTTTGTTCTCTTTATCAGATATTCTGACATTAAACTAATTTATAACATGTTTCTGTGTGAATGAGAGACTTATCATTTGTCAGCAGTCAGAAGTAAGGCTCTAGTAATTATCAGATCTCATTACTACTTTTACTGACAGTCTGTAAATCACTCTCTTCTTTTTTTTGCCAACGAAATCTGTATCCGAGCATATAATCAGTATGCACTTGTACTCCATGCCAACAAATACAGATCAGCCCAGGTCGGCTTTGGCAGTAAAAGCATCGAGTATCAGCATGGGGAGATGAACAGGTTATGTAACAGGTGAGATTTAAACACCTGAGTAAAACACATTTCTCTGATCCGTATGGCCCATAATGAAGATTAACGACATCCATTTAATATCTTTTCGTTCCGATTCAGAATTAATCTTATTTCTTGCAAGACAAGGTTTACAGGTGAATGTCTAAGACAGCATCAATTTCATAATCTGCATTTTTTTGACAAAACTGAAAGTTTTTTCTCGACAAATCAATTTGCATAATGAAAAGTGATAACGGAGAAGCTTAGTCTCATATTCGACGCATGTAAAAACAGTCACGACTATAACACGATAAGGTATTATCTCTGTGCATTTCAGCTGTTGACAAGCTTAAGATGACATTAAAAAGCAGATTTGTAAGGAAGGATTAGAGCCATCCAAGCCAGTTTATCTCACAATAAAGAATAAATCAAGTTTCAGCAGAACAGGTAAATCAAACTTATCGCAGACTTTAACCCCGTGTTGGTGATTTGTTTGCTTTTCCGATCAGTTGCCTATGAAAAAGTGTTAAAACATTTTTTTAGCACTTGGCACAAAATTCAAAAGTATTCAATTCCTGACAATATCTGACAAATTATTTGACAAGTGATTTGTTTTAGATCCATACAGACAAAAAAATTTCCCTTCATGAACACCCTTCCTTCGACATTTGATCACCATCTTTAAGTAGACTTCAAATCAAATCGCTTACTTTGATGACAAATGTCATTTCACTATTCCAAGTGATGTTCGTTTTCAAGTAATCCCTGTGGATTAATAATCCATCTTAAAAACCTGAGTAATGTTATCAAATACTCTTTACAGCCTGATTCTCTTTTGACATTTCTTCATTTTTTGTCATTCTGAGAAAAAGCTCTCATATACAATAGAAAATTAAATTCATTGTGCCTTTGTATCGATTATAAGGAAATGAGAATAAATTTGCCAACTTATTTAAGACAAAAGATTGTTGTGAAATGAGAATTATTGATCCTTATCTTTATCAGTAGATAACATTATCAAATATATCTTCTTTTTGATTTAACATTTAAAAAAATTTTATTTAAAATTTTCTTCTTACACAGCAGCTGATAGACAGATGTATTAGGAACATGTTACACCATGTGGCATTCTTTAAAGTATCATACTTGAGTAAAAGATAGTTGCAAACTCAGTGATAGATTATACCTATGCCAGGGCTTGGAAAATCCAAAACTTGGTGGCAAAGGAAAGTCCTTGTCACTCCTGGGGTCCTCCCTACGAGGGGTTCGTATGGGGGAGGGAGAAAACTTGTGCTGGTCCTTGTGCAGAAGTGTGTCACTGGAGGCCCTTGGAAATGGTTTCTTCAGATGAGGGGACCTCGAGTCAACTGGTTTTGATGAGATGGGTGACCTTGTTTTTTCTTTGGATGTGATCAAAGGTCCATTAGCTATCACAGATGAGTTGGTTGTGGTGGTTCCCACTGTACAACTGGTGGTTGTGGTGGTAGAGGCGGTAGGATTGGTTTCTGTAGCAGTGGTATACGCACTGGCTGCTGTCGTCGTGGTAACAGTTGCCGTGGTTATACCACTATCTGTCTGTGACGATGCAGTGGATGTGATTGGTGTAGAGCAGGGACTGCTGCAGGAAGTGGTGGAAGGGGCAGGACATTCTCCTGTCAATCATACAAAATAAAAGTTCATTCACCTATCATGTTCTACAACAGATCATATGACAAGCAACACATTTTTATGTTTGACAAGAATCTAAATGTATTGGGAAATTTTATACTTACGATTATGGTTCAATGTTGAAAATAAATCTGAACTTGCATTAGATGCCTGAAATGAAAAACATCGTATATAAATATAAATTCTCAGAGCCAGATGAACTTTGTAAATGGAATCAAACTATAGTCTAAGTGTATGGCAGCAACATCACAAATAGGCTAAAAATAATTATGGAAAAGACACAAATGACGCTCACCATCTTTTTGCAAGAAGTAACTACAGAGTAATAATCTTGTAGCTACATGGTGCATTGCAATCAATGAAAAAAAATCACTCCGTGATTGTTTATCAATGACAGACAAATAATATACACAAAGAGGGAGTAACTGACAAGATGTTTCATAAATCCTAAGTCTGCTGAATGGACTCAAGTGCTGCCCAACAGCAAAGCACAAGTATTCTGTCAGCTCGCACACAATCTATCACCTCTACAGCATGCACAGAACAAAGTCCAGGCCGATATCACGCATTCTCAGCTTCTCCAGTTCTGTAAACTACTAAGTCTTAGTTTATAATACACTTACTTCAATGTGGTTTTCTCGTTTCAATGAGACCTTTTTAGAAAGTCATATTGGTAATCCATTAATGCTGTTCTCTTAGTAAAAGCTTGAAGAAATCATTAAGTTATTTATCCTAGACTCTTAAAGCTATTAACAAGGTTTAATTTTGTCTCTAGTTGGGCATTATATCCTTTTCTCAAACAAAATTCAAATGCGGGCTTAGATTCAGATCAGTGAAATTACTAGCCCTAAGTTTGTTAATCACGACCAATCTAATCCCACACCAACTTAATTACAAGCACCAAGATCAAAATTTAATCACAATACAGGATGTATTATTTTTTATAAAAAAATCTTTTTCCCCCTATAACTCATTTCAATTACATAAATCTTTGTAATAATGTATATAATAATCTTGTAATGATAATGCTTGAAAGCTTCTCAGCTCTCTTTAATAGATCTTTAACAAACCAGTAACATCAAGTGCATCAGTTTCATCTTACATTTTTCACCAAAGATATATCAACGAGACTCTTTAAAACATTGAAGTGATACACTTCGTACCAGGCAAATCATACACAGGAGTAACACGGATCATCAAGTCATCCACTTGCCATGAAGAGACATTATATTTAATATGGATACGCAATGATTGTATATAATATAAACCAACAATTGCGTTTTCTCTCTTATCCAGACATCTTAGTCTAAATATCCGAAGGCCATCCACCAAATCTCCCCTTGATGACTACGATACAAGACTTAGACAACAGACAAAAATAACTCGTCTAAAAATAAAAACAGTTCAACCATCCTCAGAAAATTTCTGTCAATGACCAAATAAAAGTATTGTTCATATTGTATAAGTGGATAATGGAGGATGGTATTTACTGCTTAAACCTATCAAACACTTGAAGATTAAAGAGTTACACAAAAGAGTGAGCGTGGAGAGGTGGTCCCCGAACAAACACTGTCCCATCAGCCCCTGCACAGCCCTCTAATTGTACGGTGTTTGAGAAGGTTGTTTAGTCTAATACTCAGTCCATACCTTTGGAGAGAATTGCAAAGATGTTGTAAAGCCTATTCGTCTAATGAGAGCAAAGTAAACACAATATTACAAGAGCTTTATCACTAATTCCTGCTCAGTTTTGTCACTGGTTAATGAGGGTTAAACAAAAAAGTAGCAAGCCTACTCACCAAGAGGTAATTTACTTATTCCCATTAAAAAAAACCACTACATGATACGCGTACTCTCCTGTGAAGCTGTCAGAGTCTATCAACGCTGTACTACGCTAGCTAGAGCTACTAATACTGCTGCCAACCCAACAGTACACCGCTGACAATATCTGCCATGATAATATTTGGTATTACAAGCTAATCTGGTGGAGCTATTATTAATACACTACAAACATCCAGCAATTGCTTCCATGCATGTAATTGTACATGGTATGAATAAATGCACAAATTTACATAAATCCTTGGTGATAGATCATCAGCCCTGGCTCGGCAGATCAATATCTGTACAAACTCAGGGATGCAGAAGAGCACCGCTCAAATGAATTTCATCCATACCTGACACAGTATTTCTCAAATCAGTCGAATATTTTTCTCTCTTTGCTACCCTTTTTGGAACAAAAGATAAAAACCCAACATCGATTTCTTCAGTAATTTGTCGGCTGGTGTTGCTTTTTTTTTCTCTCCTATTATTGATGAATAATTCCAATGGTTTTTTTAACAGTTCAAATGAATGCATTTTTCATACTCCCCTGCATTCAGCTAAACCCTAGATCAACATCAAAACATAAAATAGCGAGGCTCTGCTATAGTAATCACGGGGGCCTTAAAGATTGCATAAAAAGCTCCGATAAGTCAAATAAAGGTGTCTAGGGAATTTGAAATGAAAGAATCCCTTGACTTTGTAGGTATCTCAACTTAAAGAATAAAACATGAAATAACATCTGATAATGAGCGATGCCACATTTCACCGTGTGGGACTGCGATACACTTATATTATTCGAGCAAATCCTTAAATGAAATTGCCTGCTGGGACTAAGAGATATCCGCTGGCTTAAATTTTCTTTAGTATCTCGAAAAACATAACCTGATTGGAAAAGAAGAAATCGATTCTCAATTTTACGATAACTAAACAGAAATTAGTGGTAATCATGCCTGCTATATTGGACATTCTATAGGCTCCCCAATTAGTTTTTTTGCCTCGTTTACGGAAAACATACAGTACTCACCATTCAAGTGTATTGGTGAGCAGACGGCACTTAATGCGTAATCCATGTATCCCTTGTTCAACACATTTTTCAATATAACAGCTCATGCACAATCAATACAAATTATTTCTCCTGCACACTTTGTGAAGGATGTCCCTTTATGTAACTATATCAACAGCTGTGTCGCCATGTAAATTATTCACAATGAAATGTATATACTTCTACCATCAATTTTTCCGCAACAAAAAACTACATATACATAAGAGCAGCTGTCCTATATCAGAAGCTATCAATGCTAATATAACAAGCTTACACTGTGTTAATATTTCCAAATACATTTAACTTCAAACGAAAAACAGCTCTAATCCAATAGTTTAAGAGGGCTTAAATATTTTAAAGAGAGAGGGCTACACAATGCTGTGTTGAATAACATTTCATGTTCGCTACAAAAAATGTCACAAATACGAAAAGTCTGTAGCAGAGAGATCTTAATTAAATCCTTTTTAGCACGTAAACCCGGGTGAAAACAGCTCCATGGATCATTAATTCTAGGGAAAATTTCGTATTTGATCTGTCTTTGAAAAGAACTATGATCCATATGGATAAATTATTCTTCAATTCTAACACAGACTTCAAACACCATTTCTACCCTGTCAAATTTTTAAAGTCCATAAACATATTTTCTAGATTTATCATTCATAGCTTTCTTTTTTTATCTGGTCCAACACACTGACTTAACCCGATAAACAGATGAGTGTTGATTTGAGTGTCAATGGTTCAATATCAGTAAATACAATATACTCCTTAAACATCTACCAACAGGAAAAACATCTAAAGCAGGCTAATGAAAGGTAAGCCGTGCCTTTTGAGGGCTAGTTTGAAAATCTGCCCATATTTACTTACAACTGAAATGACACGTTAGACCTTTTGCCAATTTCCCATTAAAACTTGCTAAAAGGTTCCAAACAAACATACACTTGGTCAAAGACCATGTTAAACATATCTGTGACACAACTATAAAACATAGCCACAATAGACATAATGAGCTAATGTTATGACACAAGTGCCAAGACTGACATACTATACTTTAATGTATTCTTCATATAAAATCTATTTTCATCCAACATTATAAAAACTTAAAAAAGGTTTCTTTAATGCAGGTATATTGTATTACTGAGAGCACAAAACATAAACTCTCCAGAGATTAATCAAAGTGAAGGACAGTATTTGCTGGTGGGAGTGTGATGAAATTTTAACAAACATTTATAAAGGCCAACTAATTGCAGCTATAAAGAAGTTTTCCTCATTAATTTTATTAATTCATAACTCTACATATATATATAATATAAATCACATATTCATATCTCTAACTAATACAAACAAACCCTATGACTGGTCAATTTCAAGATATTGTTTAAAGTATTAAAAAGCTTAATTTAATTAATACATCCTTTTCCTTAATTGGCTTTTTGGTTTAAAAACATTAGTCTAACTATCTTAAAATTTAAAATCGATTTTTCTCCCCAAAAGCAGAATAAGCAAGTTGGACTTCTTTCCTTGGTGGACGAAGAGGGAGGTGAGAGAGTTACGAGATCATTTAACGTAACCCATCAACCATGCTTAAAAAAGTAGCATTAATTCCACTACCTCCAATACCGCGCCGACAAATAAACGCCACTGGGGAAATAAGACACTGCGAAGCAAATCAAATTTGCTTTTATTCTGCTTTCACACCATCTATGGAGCATTCAGACTAATGCAATGCTTTATGTTTTCAGACAGAAAGAAAAATGAATTTCAATTACCGTAACACAATTATTTTGACAATTACAAGTGATCCCTGGGGAGGCAGTTTCCAGGAGAAAATTCATTTGTTGGTGCATACTGATGGTTGGAGGTTTGTTCCAGCTCTGGCTACAAAAGAGGCCATTAAGTGAGCCGGGTCTCTCCTGAGGATATTAAAAAAGAAAACAAGAGACCCAAATTGACCATGAATCAGGCTTCTGATAAAAACTAATTCCTCTAATACCCACACTGAACAGAGAGAAAATGTATTACAGTCTGATGGTGTCTGTGGGATAAATAATTCACCTTAATGGCAGATTTACATCTTTCCTGTACCATTTCAGTTGAATACCCAAAAGGATACTGAAACTGTGGCTGGTTGAAGGAAAACTAGAAATCTACATGTCTTGGGTTTACTTACATCAAGGGAATAATAAACAGTACCACACATTTTATCCTTTTTGGGACAAAAACATTCTCTCTTCCTCACTCTGCCAATTTGATAACAGACAGGATCATATTCCTTTTGACAATAAATTGAACAATTTAATTTGTCTACACTAGGAAATGAAATACTGATATAGCCTCCTAAGGGTACCTGCCAGTTAGAATGGCAAAAAAAATTACATGAAAGATGAACCATCTTTTGAATTTAACAAATTACATGACTCATAAAACAACACAACAATAGAAATCCCTACAGCCTAGAATGTGATAGATTCCAGAGTTACATCATCATCATCAGAGCTGTACAAAAAATATCCAATTTTAAAGCACTTGGTTTCTGATAGAAGCATCATTAATTAGGTTTTATTGCAGAAAAATGCATTTTGTCAATCAAGGATGAAAAACAGCGTAAAAACTTTCAAACACTGTCAAGTACAACTGAATTTCAGTATCTTGAACACCATTAGGTCAAATATCATCCGTATATCAAATTGATTTTTTTAAGTCTGAACCGCTTTTTCATTATGTTTTTAGCCCTCAATATCTCAAATCTTTGGGTATCTCATAGCTTTTCTTGGTGCTAGCGATTTCAAGATATTGATGATTGACTGTAAATTACTATATTATTAAACATGAATCAAAAATTTCTGTAGAGCATTCAGATTCTTTAATTTGAGTTTCTCTTGCTTTCGGTTACTTTAACATGCTGTACTCAGCATATACATACACATGTAATGGATCTTATTCTTTACTGGATAGCTAAGGAAATGCTGCCAGACTTGCATGGACTCTGACTTTAATAACAGTAAGGGTTTTCTTTTGTTAGTGTGAGCTTGTCTGTCATTCGTCTGTCCGTCTGTCACAAAAACTTTATCCTTGGTCATATCTTTTGAATGAGAAGAGACAGGGCTTTCATATTGTACATATTAAATATGTATGACAAGACCTTTCTAAATACACTATAATTTTGACCCTGTGACCTTGACCTTGAAGTTTGACCTACTTTAAAAAAAATTTAAATGAGCCATAACTTATGAATGCAAAGAAACAGGGATTTCATATTAAACATGTGTATAACCTGTGAAGACCTTTCTAAATACACTATGATTTTACATCTTGTGACCTTGACATTGAAGTTTGACCTACTTTTCAAAAATCTGAATTTTTCCTTATAACTTTTGATTGAGAAGAGATGAGGCTTTCGTATTTGACGTGCATTACCCGTAACAAGATATTTCCGAGCATGCTATGACTTCTGACCCCTTGACCTTGACAATTGACCTTATTTTAAAAAAATCAACTTCAGTTATAATTTCTGAATGATATTTTATAGGGCATTCATATTTGACACAATATGCCATAAAAAATGACATCTCACCCACAAAGACACTGAAAGCAGGGGAGGGGGGGGCACAATTCTTTGAATTTGCTTGTTACTGTAGATTTATAGATTTAATCTGAGGCAGATAATAATTTGTTTGAACATATTCAGCTCAACGGAATAATTTACTTTAAAATGAATGATGATATCAATCTAAGTTGAGTAAATTAAGCTATCATTTAATCATCATCAGGATATGGAATCAAAACAATCACATTCAACAAAAACAAAAATATTTTGCATCTACCGTAATTATGTTCTTATAGCTTAATTAAATGCTTATCAAATAAAATTTCACAACAATAGTCCTAGCTGTCATAAATAATAATGATATGTTATGATATTTGCAAAAGAATCGTGATTTCTCCTACACCTATTTGTCGTCATGACAAGTCTCCTTTACAATATAATTGTACATCATAACAGAATGATAATAATAGTGTGTTAAATTTCAAATACACACGTCCATATTATATCTCAACTTTCAACCTCTTTGGCCACAGCAGGCCTTGAAAACATTGGTATTACACCTCCACCTTCTTCAAGTTTTGTTTGATATTGAAATTGAGTCCTTTATGACCATTTTTATTTTCACTTACAATATCTTTGCAAACCTAGCTAACATCTAAGAATCAATTTTGAAATACTTTTGCTACCAAGCTCTACTATTTCATCAATTAAGTAAATTGAAGCATCTACAAAATGATGAGGTATTGCATGCAGGCAACCTGACAATAAATTGACCATTAATTTGAATGATTGCATCAAAAGACAATTTAGTCCTGGAAAATTGCTGCAGAAAGTCAGGTCATTAATTTTGTGAGGCACATGTTAACATCCTTTTTTGGTGTTTCCAAATATTAAAACATTCTATTCAATTTCATGAAAACCTTGCTGTTGGTAGGATATTAAATCAAAATCTATCTTGTATCAACTTTGCATGTTTATGGAGATTATTATTATTATACATTTTTTCATCCTCAAGGTGCTTATCAAAGGAGTTATTCTAAACTAAATGATATAAAACTACCATTTTAAATACTATAGTTAGTGCTTTAAGGTAACTTTTTAATCATTTTATTCCACAAACTGATTATTTTGTAGTTAGAACAGAAATGTGTTTTTTTAAAACTTAACATTTCGCTTGACAGGCTTATGCCATTATCTTTGAACTACCATATGATATCTGAACCAGTTAGGACTCTTCCAAAAGATTTTCTTTTTATGACAGAAAGCCTTGCTATTATTTTTGTATCAGCACTCAGTAAAAACTCTGTGCTTTAGCCAACAAAACAATCAATATATATTAACACTTTTTTATGAATGCAACATGCAAAGAAGAGGATTCAGTCATACCTCCCAACCTCAAACCTAACCTCAAGTCTATGGGGCCGAGAAATCAAGGATTCCAGATATCAAGGCAATTATTGTATACAGAAAAAATGGATTGGACTTCCAAGTCACCTAAATATAGGTGTTCAAGATACCTAAGTTTAACTGTAATTGATCATGAATAAAAAGAATGTTCTGCCAAAATGCCTTCATCAATAGAAAATAACACTGTTCTTCTAATAATGTTTTACATCAAGTGACAAAAAAGACTGTCAGAACTTCTTGATTGTTATCCCCAAAGGAAGAGTGTCAGATTCATACTATAGCTACCTTACTTTCGACAATAAAAAACCACAGAGACTAAAGCATTGTCAAGTACTCTATCTCCTTCCTTTTTCATAGATATCTTATCTACATATAAAGCACATGTTCATCTTTATACTCATCAGAGTACACTGAAAACATAAAATATTATAGCGAGCAGTGCATGACAAAAAACAGTGAAATGACTAAGTTTTCTAAAAATTTTTCCTTCTACCTCAACTTCAAATTGAAGAAAACTTAATCTTCCACCATCCTAATTCATATGCACCAACCTTCATAGAAATCCAGCATGACAATAGCTTACAGAATAGCTGCTCCACAATGGTTGCACAAAGCAGCAAATCTGAGCACCCTCGAAGCTACACACTCAGCCCTTCACAATGAAATACAGCTCTTACGTTTTGTCCCAGACCTTCTATCCCTGGCTTTGACAATGCCGAGTGTCCTTCAATGCAGTGTGTGTGAAGTAGAGAGAGTGTGTATGTAGCTCAAGAGGTTCTTCAGATGAGAAAGTACAAACTCTACAGCCCTCCAAACTGACATTAGTCGTGATTCACTCACCTTTCCTCCTAATCCACGACACAAAAGCAATAACAAACAGTCGCTGGATATCCCCCGCCAGTGTCGTGTTAACAAAAGATATAAGCCTCCAGAAGCACCGGATTAGCATAGTACACTATCGATTTCAATTTTGACAAACATTTCATCGACACCTATTATATGCACCGATATATATCTGTAAAAAAAGACAAGCAATCGTCGAATGATTTAAATGCACTTACCCGTTCATCTCCACTTTCACTGTCACACTGCAAACAACAAACGACAGCATATTAATATTCATGTGCATGCGAAGGAAGATTGCATTATGGGTAAAGTCATTAATGAGGTTTGTGTGTCAGTAAATTGCACACAGTTTTCTGTTGCTTTCTCTTTGTCACGAAGCGCAAAAATTTGTCGTCGCAAGGCTTGTCGATATTTCGGGCTACAAATTAAGATTTCAAAATCTGTGTATAATTTCAATGCAGAATAAAATCAATGACCCTGAATGACTGTCAAATTTGTGTTGATGAATTGGGGAGCTGGAGATTTATGGCTAGGCTTATTACAGGGTTAGGTTTCAAGTAGTGTGTCTTCTTTTTTATCAATACAAAGAGACCTCTATGCCTTGTATGGAACTTAAGCTTGTCTAGGTTTACGGCTTCAAGCTGATAATATGAAAACGGAAAATAGGACCTTGAGGGTGACAGATGCAGCACATTAAATTTTTTGCTGCAAGTTGTTGCACCGAACACAATATTAGGATATTACATTTTCTACCCTCAAATTATATTACCAATATCACTTTTCTCGCATGTTCTAATCTGCATTTTGTAGCTTTGGGGGATGACTGCTTTTATTCTCAGCATTTAGCAGAGACCAGAAGTTCACAATTTGACAAATTAATTGCCAATGACATCATAAATACTGAGACATATTGCATAAACAATTGAAATCTAAATCTTTTGAGATGTTGCCCTTTTTTGTACAATGTTTTAGTAAAATAAAATCCTTACCAAATATCCTCTCCCAGAGCTCGAATGGGTACTGACCTACAACACATGAACATTTATAGTCAATATTAATGTGATTTCTTAACCAAAAAGAACTTCCGTACTCTCAAGGTACTTTTTTGACAGGT
>PRKT01000119.1:1211593-1257638 GCA_003671525.1 Saccostrea glomerata
GGGGGGGGGACTTAATGAAACTTGCAGTGATTGAAAAAACATTTTTTTATTGGTAATAATGTTGAGAAGGACAAAGCATGCTAATAAATACAGAAACAAATAGAAATTTATGATGAATGTTGAATAAATTAATAAAGAGGACTTGTATGATATGGTCATTTCTGCAAAAGATTTCTTCTGATAAAAAAAAGTGTAGTTGGATTGAAAATAGATTACATGATCATCCTTAGTATTGAAGACCAAACTTACGTCACTCAGTCCTCCATCGCGACATCCTGACCGCTGGTCCGAGAATTCTTCCGTCCTGTCACTGTATGGACTGTGTACTGAGGAGTTATCACTGAATCGATGGTTCAGGGCCGGGGATAAAGGCCTACAGGGCTGTAACAAAATAAGATTCTATATAAATGACAAGCACACTAAAATCTGCATTTTTATAGAATACTGTAAACCAACTTTTATTCAGGACCACTTTATTTCACAATTTACTAGGGGTTATCTATTTTGCGACAATTAATTTTTGCGATCAAGCCTTTTTGAGTCTTTTGCTTATAGACAGAGAGACTTTAAAGACTGGTTCACGGAAAGAAATATTTAGGATGACAACTGAAGATTCTTGCAAACCTCATGAAAATTTCTCGCACCCAAATAAAAGTTGGTTTACAGTATTGCAAAATTCAAATAAAGTAAACATGTTTTATTGATAAAAACACAATCATTTTTGCTATTTTTCAAACTAATTGAACCAATTCTACTGTTTGCATGGATTTAGCATTATGCTGTCATTATTATAATAAATGCATTTTTTTCTCCGCTTTCTCCAAATTAGTTGTTTTTTCTTGATGGAATATCTTCACTTCTAGCATAATTCACATAACACACTTCAGCAAACTGCTGCTAATTTTTTTTATGCTATTCTCGTATTTCATACATTATTAATAAATCTTTAAATTTCAAAACGAAGAATACAAAGTACCTCTCAATTTATTGCATTTCCTTGAGCATGTAATAACCATATATTGCCAATTTTGTTTAGTCTGTGTGTTTTTTAAATTATTTTGTTGGTTTTTATTGCATGTGTAATATTATATTGATGATATATTTTTTAATATTTTATTTGACACCAGTCGCATAGGAGTGTTTGTCTTTCTCCTTTTTTTTGGTGTTAATGATGACAAATGATCCAATATTATATGGAAGTGTCAGACACAGAAAAAAGACTATAGACAATAATGGTGGATTATCCTTATAGATATTTCAACAAAAGTTTCGAATCTCTCACACATACATTCTTAATTTTGTTTTACTTCTTTCCCTCAACAGAAATCTCATTTCATGCCTTAAATAACTTTGTTACCCACAGATTTATTAATCTTTTTCATGGACACATTTTTATATCTTTGTCTGAAAGAAGACATTGTCAAGATTATAGTTAAATGTTATTTAAAAGAGGCAGTACATAATTCATGTGAAATTAAGTTACATGGTCATTATCTGTGGTTTCATTTTAATTTTTCCATTTAAGGCACTTAACATGCATATGAACATAATCTCTGACATGTTAAAAAGTACATATCTACAAAAGACCTTTTTTAAAAACACTTAGACGACCATTTGTTTTCCTGAAATCACCACCTCCCTTCTACTATATAGCTACTTTACCAACATGACTTAATCTTGACATATGACATCAAACCCTGCTAAATGTCTTAATTTAACAGATCATATAAACACAAATGCTTTCTTCTGCCAACTTGACAAGACACTGCCTTTTAAAAAAAGGGACAAAACATGATGTTACTCGGAACCTAGATAGGATTTTGTGGTGCGCGAGGCTTCCTGTTCACGGCTTTTACGCGGTGTCTCGGAGACAGGCGAGGACAACAAGCGCACTTCATACACAAGGATTTTCTTATCAATCTGTCACATGCCTGTAAACAGGGGCCGGGACCCAGCTGTGTATTAGTTTATCTTTCCCTCAAAAATCTATGATTAAGAAAAGAATTGATATAAACTTTTTATTACTTTTGTGTTAAAGGGCTCACTTGAACATATCCTGGGATAAAGTCCGGTGCTAGGAAATGGAAGAGCGTGGCTGTGCCCGAGTCATTGCTATTGATTGTTATCTCACAACTAGGATAAAAAAGACTGGATATTGTGCTATGTAATCCCTGCGTTTCCCTGTGATGAGCAGCCTTACCCTCTTTAAGATAAAAAGTGCAATGTTTCTAGCTACTGTAGTATTTTGAAGCGCAAGTTTTTGACAGAGTCTCACCGAAATTAAACACCAGATCCTTCCAGACAAGTGATATTAACTATGTTAAGCACCACCTTCAATCAGCCAAAAAGCCCAAAGGACGGCCATGGATTAACGTAATCCTTTTAAAATGACAAATAACCTTTTTTAGCAAAAGATTACATGTCTGATGGAGAAATCCTATGAAATTTGAATTTATCAACTGATGAGGCATTTTCAATAATGTCACTTCAACACAATCGGCATTGCTTGAAAACTAAGTTACACCAGATATTTTCTGTTCTTGAAAAGCTTCAAGACTTTCTACTCTAAAGTAAGAGATTTTTAGGACAATCCTCTGCACTAGAGATGAAAGATTGTTTATTAGGGCTCCTTTTTCTTTCCCTCTTAAAATTGTGTTTGCGCCACACATGAAATTATTCATTTTAGGTGCAAAGACATCTGGCAGATCAAGAGCTCTTCAATTAATGACAACACATTTCAGAAGTCTTGTGTTCTATTATTATAAACTCTGTAAATTGAGGAGCAATCTGTGGTAATGCATTTGAAAAATTTCTGCAATTTTAAAGTTTATGTCTCAGCATAGTGTTACAATCAACAATACATTGAAGTATTAAGGGATCAATGCCACTGAAGGTGTTCTATAATTAATTAATCAAACTACCCCATGCTAACGAGTACCTGAACTGACAACCCTTATTATTTCATTCTCTTGGAAACATGCTACTGTACAGTTGATTAGACTCTTTAAAATGCTTGAAAATAAAACTAATGCACTTGCCAATCAATAATTTGCTTTTCGACAAAGTGTTATCATTTAAATGGATGAGTGGTCAAGAGCAAATACGCCTTGACACACACATCATTGCTCAAGCTCTACAAATCCTACCTGCTGAAGTGAATGGCTACCAGTAAAATATCCAACGACAGAGAAATTTCCCTTTTGCTATCAAATGTTCATCACCCTCTTTAAAGAAAACTAAAATACAGATATGTCGCCCTTCCTCACTCGACACTGAGAATCGATACGAGGCCCAGGGTTTGTAACCGATATTAATTCTCTCCAAATGTATTGATTCCCATACAGTTCACCATACATGGCAATAATATCTGCCTGAACGGTCCAACTCTTCAAGCAAGTAATCAAATTTACTTTAAATTTCTGCCGAGACTAGACAATGAGCAAATGGGAAAAGAAGAGCTGATCTGCTTCCAGTGAAAAAATGCCCATCAGCAGACACTGATTTTATAGACCGGCTGACCATCATCTCTTATTGCTCCTTGTCCTACTGTACGCTGAGAATGCTTGCCTTTAGGTTGACAATCCTGCTCTTTATATCAGATTCAAAATAATTGTCTCTTTCTCCCAGCCCAACAGGGATGTACCTAATGAGAAGAAGCTCTCATTCAGTGACAGACTTCTCTTCTCAGTGGCAAAAAATAAGACTACCATCACATCAAAAGCTCTAGATGCTTCTTCATTTAAAATGATTATGCCATTAAAGTATAAAAAAGCACAAAGGATTGGCATCAATAGGTACCACATTTATCAGATTTAATGTGCATATTTTATTTCATGAAAAAGATTTAGGACTTCAGAGGAGCATTTAAATGCATATTCACTCAATTGTGAACTAAATTTCATTTACATTTCAGTTCATGTCTCAAATTATCTTAAAACATGTAATTAAATTTCAATCCCATGAAAGCATGTTGTAGCACAAATCTGTCCTGATATAGAAATTTTTATACCAATAACATCTAATTTTCTTCCATAAAAATGATTTCTTTAATCATTTTTATGCATAATTCATCTTTTAGCTTTTTGTTCAACCTGCTAATTACAAGTTGCTGGGTTTTTTACCTTGATTTCTGATTATCAAAGCTGTTAAATGTGGGCACATTGATCATCAAATTTGAGTCCAAAAAAAAGAAGAAAGAAGAAAAATAATTTGTGTCGTACTAAGTTCAAAGGGGAAAAAAGAGACCTTTTGAATGCCAAATTTGGCCTTGGTAAGAACTGCACCCAGGCACCCTGACTTAAGGAATGCAAAATCAGTCCATTAAGTAGCTTGAAATGATTAAAGAGCCATTTTCTTTATAAATGGATATGTCCAGTATACATATTTCATTTCCATGTCCTAATAAACTGTGGATTACCTTATAATAATTGTTATTTTAAACACAAACTTTTTTAGTATGAAGGATTGATATGTATTCTATAAAATCACTGCAATTAAACACACAAAATTAAAAAAAAAAGTCTTTTTCAGAACTTAATAACTGTCAAGATTATGATAAGAAAATGCAAGTGTATTCCATATGATAATGTAAGCATGCAGTTAAGCTTCTTAAATAGTTGCATCTTTTGAAATCAAAAGTTTCTGAAGGCAAGCTTGTGATGAAATTTACATTTCTAAGGCAATAAATTGTGCTAATAAAGGACAAATTCTGGTTTTGATGGCATTGACAAAGATAATTTAACACCATAAATCTCTTTACCCTACCACTTCCTAATAAGTGTGTGCAGTAACAGATATTTCTCAATGTTCTAATTGTTAAATCAATAATGATATAATAAGTAATCAGGGACTCATTGCATTCTGATAATTGGAATTCCTATAACTAAAGGTGAAAATGGATTAATTCTCCATAAAAGAGGTTTAACATTTCTGCCGATTGATTTATTCTGAACCTATCACCAGCACAAATCTTCATTAAACAAGCCAGCACTGATTCTCCCTCCACCAAGCTCTGAAGAGGAAGACAAGTTTTTATAGCATCTGACAGATTCCTAAGCCAAGCTTGATGAAGTCAACTCCCATCCAATATGTCACTGAAAGAAGTCTTAAAGGAAGATGTTTCCCTCCAGATTTTCTAACTTAATCATCAAAGGCAGAAATGAAAAGTTTATACTGTCATTCTTGCTTGTTTTTGTTTGTTTGACCATTTGTTTGTTTTTGGCAGCCATCTTGAAGAGTAATCACCAGGAGGGGGGTTGAATTTCAAAGGCATGTGTTAACTATTGAACAAAAAAGATCTGATGCTCTGGTAAAGTTATCATTTGAAGCTTTCTTTATTTTCAAAGAGAAGAAGCCTCCAAATTTGTTTTCACTTAACAATTCTATCCTGCCACATTTTAAGCTAAATTTAAGGTAACATTGAATTTATTGATAAAAATTTATTGTACTTAATTCAAATATTTAATAACAAAAAATCATTTCCAAGAAAATTTTTAATTCCTCTCCTTTATATATCTCTTAGAAATAAAATATATAACTCTAAAGTTCATTATGAGGACACTAAAACTAGAACACACAAAACATAGACATACACACAGGATAATTGTAAATGACTATTGATGGTCCTGTTCCTGACAATTTCTGTAGAGTCTCAAGAGTGGAGAAGAAAAAGATCTGATATTATCAAGTGTTGCTGAAGGGATCCCCAGAAGGGACAGCTCTCCTCAACTGTAACAACATCAGCCCTGACAGAAATGCCAACACAACAATCAAATTGTTCAGTCTTGTTAGTAGGAATGCAAATTGGCATTATCTACTAACAATTGCAAATGACTTAACATCATGAGTATCTTTTTTCTCCACTCTAGACTTATAGATGTACTTTCTGAAGCAGACTTTCACACAGTTTTTTGTTAAAGAATCAGAGGTATTTTCAACTTCAAATTTAGTATGTTGAGCCATTTGTTTTACATGAAAAAACTCAAAATGAAACAGGGATTACAAACAGAATCGGAAAGAAAATTATGAACGAGCATTTCCCTTCCAATTATGTTGAAAAATAAAAATAGTCCTGATCTAATACAATAGTGTGAATAATTATTTTTAATTAACATCCAATATTCATACAATTTTTTAATTTAATAAATCATTATTTATCACAATTCTCTTAAAAAAGCGTATGCAAATCTGTCGAACCCATCTTACCTATAAGAAAATTAACGTAATTCATTAATAAATCAAGTTACTTACAGATATGCTTAGGTCACACCTCCACTTTATCTAATGAAGTTAAATTTGTCGGTATTACAAAATCCTCATGCAAATAAAAAGCCCTCTCTGCTAATTGTGCTCTAGCTGGCAGGCGTAACACTTTCATGCAATCTACTGTGAACATGAAACGTAATGTATCTCCCTGTCGAGAATCCAGCTACCAAAATATCATGTAGGTGCAACAATAAAAGGAACACTCTAAAAACACATCAGCCACAAAGGAGGAAAAAGAGAGAAAATTCTTTCTGTAATTAGCAATAAAGCATCACTTAATTCAACGGAAATCTGTTGACAAACACGTTTTATGCAGTACACCCCTCCCAAGTCTAAATTGGTAGTATTGGAAAAGATTACTTAGAAGGGAAGACATTTATCAGATTCAAGGAGGCTTAGAATTCCGATCCTACTCTGTCCCAACCAAGAGATGAAAGAATTAGGCATCATTTCAATCTGCGAAGGAGCACAAACATACCAAATCCCTGGCTAAACCTAGCACCAGGTCAATTTCCTTGCCACAACCAAGCAAAATGCATGGTTTTTATAAATCTCAGGGATTACTTATGGGACAGAAAAATCAATGTATTGATGTCAGGAAATAAAAACAGATTGTATGTAAATCTGAAGCAGTGGTATCTGAGGCATCCTTGACTTCCATTTACAAAATTATCTTTTCACAGCATTGTAGCTTATGCTGTAATCATCCTCTTGGTGTCAAAGAGAGAAGAAAAATGTATCATATACAAAGATGAGAGTACTGTTTACTTTTATTCTCTAATAAATAACCTGGCAACCAAGGAAAAGCAAAATATTTAATGTAAAATTCTGTAAATACAGCATTTTAGGACCAAATAAACTTAATGAAGATATATTCTTCCTCCCTTATTTAGCTTCTTAATTCACAAAAAAAAAAAAATAATTTAATCATGTTTATTAAGTCACTAATTCATTGACTGTTTCCTCTTGTTCATTGGAGAAGTTAGGTGTTTCTTGAATTTATGGAAGATAAAATACATCTAAAATTCACACATTTATTCTCAGTGTTGTCTTTAATCATATTAAATACATGTACACAGTAAGACTATATATGTACAATTAAAGAATCATTAGATGGGACCACCAAGGCTAAATAACGTGTCCTCAGGTACACCGTAAAAGAGTGTCATATGTCAGGCTACATGTATAAGTACAAACCATTCCTCTACTGGTGTGCTTTACCAACTTTAGATAGGTAACAGCTTGAAAACACTACATGCACTTCAATTAAACACCTTTAATGCTATGGTTGTCAAGTGCCAATCATTTTTAAAAACCACAAATTTGAAAGAAATTTCTCATTTTCAGCTACGCATTATGCAAGTCATTTCGCTTTATCTATTTCACATCTAAACTTCCTGAGCAGAAAGTCCCTACATGTCAATATGTGAACTTGTCAAAAGTGTGTAAGTAACAAGAACTACAACTCTTAAATTTGGCTGTTTCAAAATATCTACCCTGATCAATTATTTAGGACAACATCAATTGACATGGCACCTCATTCTTTTTTCTGAATGGAGTGCCAGCAATCATAACATCTCATCAAATATTCAAGTATAAGCAGTGATCTTTTTTTTTTTTTGTTGGAGATTTATTGATTTCTTTTGCCCATTATAGAGGCTCTTTTGACTTTAAAATGATGGTGCCTTCATTGCATAACAACACTCCTGCAAGACAAACAAATGAATTACTAGTTTGCACATCATGGTCCTCGACTTTAGAAATCAAATTCTCTCTGCAAGCAAGAGCTATCTGGATTTCATTTCACCCTCCATTACGGATAGTACTTTGGAAAAGTGTTCCTAGATTTACTATAGGACAGTTAAAACATGATGTTCATCTGCCAGATTCTATGATAAAATATGCTATAAATTTATTTCATGTCCTATTAGAAGAATATTAAAGCATTAGTCAAATCAATCAAATAATGAGAAGGAATCCCTGAGGTTTTTAATATGAAAGCATCTGGTAGTTTGGTTATCTTCTTTCCCAAATGATGCAGGGTTCAGCATTAACTTTTTTCCATGACTAGAACATAACTCGTGTCCACAGATCTATTAGATAAGTTAAATGACTGAAATAATTTAAATTGCATTATTAACTGTCACATTTTTTGAAACTCATATACATAGAGAAATATATGTCAAATCAAGATGACATTGTGGAATTAGCATGAACGAATGCATGTTTGCTTTGTTCTGATCATAGCAGAGACAAAAATATTGATAAAACTGTCTAATGGTTTAGACATAATACTATTCAGCTCTCAATCATTAGTATGTATATATATATACTAGTAAGCAAACATGGGTTGATAAAATGTCTCAAGTGTCTCTTAAATTGAGATAATCACTAATTTAAGAGACTAAAGTCAAGGTCAACGGAATGATGATCGAAAGTAAAAAATTGTGGATGAAGTTTAGTAGTACTCATTAATATATCAGCAAATTAGTTTGATGGAAATATCTTGAATAGTTGCTTTTACACTTAATTAACTTAAAATAAATTAAAGAAATATGAGGTCAAGGTCAAATAGAAGGTCAAAGTATAAATGGTTAAGCAGCTGAACAGTTCTCATTAATTTGTATAAGCATATGAAGTTTGATTAATTTATCTTAATTAGATTCATTAAAACTGAGCTAAATGCAGTGTGACAGAAGGACAGACAGGAAGATGGAAGGAAGGAAGACATGCAGACATGACAACACTATATGCCCTGGCCATATTCATTGCTGGGAATACAAGAATTAATCTTTCAACTGTCCAATACACCATGATCAGGTTTACTGCAATAAAAAAATCTATATATCCAGACATAACTAGACCCAGTCAGTTAGATGTAACATAATGTTGTCTTGAGCCCTAATGCTATAATATACATATAAATCACCTATCACTTTATACATTTTGATATCAGTGCATTGCAAAGCAAGACTATTTTAGCGAGCAACTTTTGTCTTGGTATCTTCCTGTCACTCTGAATCCATGGATGAACAAATCCTTTGTAGTGTTCATTAGAGATATATGAAACCAAAAAAAAAATCTGCAAGCAGAGAGAAGCATTTTTTGGCTTGTTTCACGTGAACAAAATTAATTAATCCTATCAAGTAATAAGGAAACAGAAAAACTCTACAAGGCACCTGATGCTGAAGCTCATCCAAAGATTATCTAAACAACAACTTTACTAGGAAAATGAAAATTCAGCCTGTAAGCAGAAGTTAAAGAAGTGTTCAATAGAACAGACAAAGGAGTTCTCTAACCAACTGCCCTCCCCTTTGTTTGTTTACACAAATGTCAAGTTTTGCATTAAAATTCTGACAGCATATCTTTTTGGCAGTTGTTTTCCAAAAAAAGTTCTTTAAAAATGAGTCAAGAGGGTAAAGTCAAGCCATTGCCCATTTTATTTCCAGAATACATTTTTTGAGTGATGGCGAACATTCAATGGTTAGAGGCCAAACCAAAGATAGTTACTTCTGGGCCAGTCTAGAAGCTCTTAGTACATGTGTCCTTGAAGTTTATTATCTAACTGCTGACTCAGGAGTTATTCATGACAGTAGCATTGACTCAGTTTTACTTTATCTTCCAGACCACTCAACTCCACAGTAACAAAGTGATGCAAAGGTCTATATTTGACACTCTAAACATCTTCATGCTTAATAATTAAGAATGTGCAATATAAGTAATATTGCACATTTTATTATTACATACTTAAACTTATTAAAGCATGAAACATAAACTCTATGCATCACACTATTTATGAAAATTACAAAATGGATAAGAAGGCACACAAAAAGTTTCAGGGAATTTAGAGGACTTGCAATGCTACTGTGTACAAAGGTCAACAATTCAAAAACTGTATCAACTTCTGTTTACCTAAGTCAAGCTTGCTAATGCTTGAAATTTGAATCAATCTAAAATCATAGACATTAGGAATCAGTGCAGGTTAGCAGAATGAGAAAAACTGAAATTATCATCAATAATGAATCAGAAGAAATATAATTCCAATATGTTTAACAAGTCCTCATTATCCTTAAATCTCTGGCTCAGGAAATATCATGTAAATTATATGCAATTCTACACTCTTAATGTTGATCCATGTTAATAATCATTTAACGCATGGTAGTATTACCTTTAATATATATCTATTTTATATTATAATCCAATACATTACTGGTGCAAATCAATTTCCTCATCAAGAATTTCATAAAAATCAATTTTCCCATTAAACTTTGTATCATACACTTGAATTCATTCCTTTTACAATAATTTAAAACAAAATTAAATGATCTTTTATACCAAAAAAAATTAAGAAAGAGAGAGATTATACTCAGTAAATGATGATTGCAGACATGAATTGCATTTATTTAGTAAATCTGAGCAAACAAAATTTCTCGTGTTCATAATGTACAATAAAGAACACGGCCAAATCAAACAAATCACGGCACTTTTAGCTGAATATTTTCATCCAAAGTTGAAAATTGAGTTGTTGGTTTTTTTTTTATTTTCATAATTCCTATTCAGTCTAAGTCACATCAACAGAATTCTGCTTCAGTTCTAGACCTCACAGGAAGGCATGCATATTTTTGCATCAAGCTTAAATGCAGGTTTGTAGTTTTCTGGCAACATAACATTTGACATTACATGTAATTACAATTAACTGTGTATTTTCCTTCCACTATCTCTAACTCTAAGTACTATCTTAAAAGTCAGAATTCCACTCCTATCATATGATATTAGATAAATTCCAGTTAAACTTAAAAAAAAAATTATTTAACACTGATATTGAGCATTTTACAAATAAGATTGCAAATCAGCTCCTATTACAAAATTTAACTAACAGACAAGTGGACAGGGTAGTTACCACATGATTCAAATTACAGCTCTTCTATTGTCCTAAGCAGTAGAGTAAAGCAGCAAAATAAACAGATTTAATTTAGACTTGATGATTAATTTTATCAGATTACAAGTATCAGAGCACTTGTTAATCTTAACATCTCACTTCAGAAACGACAAGAAATGATGACACAGTGTAATAATGCTGATTTAATGTCATCAATCACGAGATATTTTACTGTATTTTTAATTACTGATATACAGAAAATTCCTATGAATGAATGTTAGGGAGGTTACTCAGAGGGATATGAAGGTTTCAATACAACTATCATCAGGGCCTGGGCTGGGTATCTGCTGGGAATTTCTGATTGCAATAAACTGGTATATTTTTAAATGTATTACGATATGTATTGCAATATTTTTACTAAATGTGAAGATGATCTTTTCTTATTCATTTCAGCATGAAATGTTTACCGTAAGATCCCCATTAACCGCCCCGGGTGCTTAGAAAATTGCGAAAAGGGGGCTGTTATTTTAGTATTCTCTTTGTCATATATAATATCATAATTTAACTTCAAAAATTTTTGAAAAAAAAATTAATTCAAAGAATCTCTAAAATAATGTCTAACTTTACTTTAAATGAAGATAATCCACCAAATTATGCAAAATGTATCATTTTCCACCTTCAAATTTTGACAGACTTTTGATACCATTCTAGATAATTTTATCCACTGTACAGGGGGCCCTTATTTCCTGACAATTGAAAAAGACCTAAGGGGGCGCTTATAGGGGCAGGGGCGGTTAATAGGGATTATACGGTATTTGTGTATGCCTATCTAGTATCTATAATACAAAAGTTCTTGTTGTTTTGCACTGAAATGCAACAAACCAATGGCAACCTTACTGTTTTGCCTAGTTGCAAACATTTTCAACATCTCACATTTCATACATTTTAAAGAAATCCAAAGCCCAAGTGATTTGCTGGTGTAATGGAGTACTGAAAAATTGTATCCCAATCAAGATATTCTTTTGGCAACAAACTTCAATACACTGGAATATCATTATTTATTTATTACATAGCCTTATTATCTTCAAAGGGAGTCTTGGCCAGTGGGTAAGACCAAAATATTGATGCAAATTAGACACATTAACAAAAAATCAAAATTAATTTGCATAGGGTAAAATGTCTTGGTAATCAAGAGCTTATCAAGGGATAAATGGGATATGTATGCTCTCAGCAACTAAACTGACTCCAGATATAATGGTAAAAATATTCTGTATAAGAAAAATACTGATGTAACATTTTGAATCCATAACAAAATGTCACATTATTAGACACGAAAGGGCAATCATCAAGCTTGGCAAAATAAATCTGAAAAGTGCACACATTTAAAGAGGAGCCTACAGCTAACCTCTCATAATCCTGGCTACCATTCCTCTAATTATGACTGCACTATACACAAAATCTATCTCGAATTAAATCAAGCATTGAGCCAATTTTATAACGGGCTCCAGACACAGTGGAATTGAGGCCTCCCTCTGAGCTTTACACTTATTTTCACCGTGGTGTGTGACTCCCCCTCTAAAAGGAATAAAGATATTGAAAGTGGTTAGCTTAACATTAAAGGCATGCATATGAAATTAAAAACATGACAATGTAATCCACTGTATCATTGCTCCAAGAGGGCAGTTTTTTTTCTTCTCCCAGAAATCTTATCAGTTGCATGAGAGCTAATGATTAGTCTCCTGTCATGATGTGCGCGAGTCTTTCTCATTGACAGCTCCTATACAGCGGACTAATTCATCCATCTCTCCCATTACCCACCCTTTGACCCAGGCCTGTCCTTTCTAACCGTGTCACTCCTTTCTGTTTATAGCAGCGACTTATCCTCAAATCTTTTTAAAAGGGGGTATTGGGGGAAAAGGGGTTGTTGAAAAACAGTGAACAAATGTCCACATATTTACATGGTGAATCCAGCTGATAGAAATAATGTGAGAAAACATATTTGTGTAACTACTTTGCATGTCATTTATTATAGTGACAATCAGATAAAAAAAAATGGGGATAATGACTCAGAGAGAAAATATTGGTGTGGGGGTAATAAATTGGTTTTACTGGAATGATTAGAAGAAACCTTGACACTGTTTAATTTTCATAGAATTCACAAATATTCAAATGACACATTTTCCCAACATGAATCAACTTGAGTTTAAAGTGAACTGGCTACTCAATTGTAAAAGTCTTCTTAATCAAACAGAATCTCAACAGGCACATCCACTAGAAAAAAAAATCTGTAGTCAAAACTTATGTCAATATAACCACCTCCACTGATCATTTCATATTATCCTGCCTTCAAATTCACCCTCAAAGAAATCTAAGAATTAAAAACACATGTTCATAATTCAACACATTCCAACTGCATATGTCACCTGTTCTCAATTGATTTTTTTTATTTTATGGACCCTTCATTTTTAAAAAATATTTAACAATGCTAAACCTATGCCTTGTCAGATGTTGTAACGAAATCTGATGTTTGTTTAGAAGGTTAAAGCCTGACAATTCAGGTTTCTAGTGCTCTGTAGTCTGATCACAGCCCTTATTATGTAACCATCTCTTAATGACACACAACCACTAAATATCAACACTACCTTTATTCTCGTCTTCTTTTTCTTTCTTTTAACAAAATCATTCTTTTTGTCTTTCTGTTCAATGGTTTTCGAGGGTTTCATCAAGTTGTTCTGAAAGCAAAGAACAAACGATCAAAAAAATGGTTAGACTTTCCTTTGTTCTCTTGTGTATGCTGTGAGTTGACAAGGCATACATGCATCAATCAATTAGCTTCAAGTATTGCCACTGGATGAATTTATTATATAAGGTGCACTGAAAAATGTTTCTATCAAATATGAAAACTCATTTATGAACTCAACAAAACAACTATTGTCATTTGAAGCTGTATAGCTTTTTATCAGAATCATCTAACACTGTATAACTATCTACAGTTCACACTGTAATATTTGTACATCTACTTAAGTATTGGTTCACTTCAGAGCCACAAGAGGAAATACATGATTGAAAATTTTAATCTGTTTCTGTGCAATAGGGAAAGAATACTTTACACTGGATCAACTTAGACACCACCATTACACGTTTTTAGTAAAGACAGACACTTTAAAGTTCATCAAATTAACACATTAAATGTTTCAAAAATATTATGTATATCAATATTTATCCTTTCAACAATAATTTTTTTTGTTGAGACTGAGAATTCAGAATTCTGGAGATGGCACCACATAAAACTTCAACAAGAGTTATTTGATTGTCTACAAACTTTGTAAAGCTATACTTGCTAACTTTGATAGTCCTATTAATGTATTATATAAAGTTCCGAAGTCTTATATATGTAACATAATATAAAATTTTGTTTTGCTAGTCTTTCTCATGATATATCAAAGACACTTATACAGTGTGGTGTAAATTACATCCACTGAACATGAACAAGTTGCTAAATACATAATTACGCCACATATTATCATCTACACATATGTAGATTGATCATTCATTAAAATAAATCCGTTTTCATTATCACCTCTAAGGAATTTTATTGAAAATTACTCCTGAAAAGTATTGGAGTGGCCCTTATTCTTAGATTTTGCAAATATAATTGCACAATTGAAATTTACTAGGTTGCTTTCATCTTGAAAATTGTAGTATCTCTGTAAAATTTGCCTTATCATGGACAATTTCTCAGACCGAGATTTTACTTCATTCCCACAAAGACAAAGTAACTCAAAAGCTATGCTATCTTTATCATGTTTATCATAATATTTCAGAAATTTTTTAATGATGTCTTGAATTTGGATCATTATCTTTCACAAGATTATCACCCAAGCTTTTCAACGTAAAAGACTTTTTCTGTATCGAATCATAGTTAATTTTCCTTACTAATGATTGTGAAAACTTTTTATGCTAGAAATATTTCTAGGACAAGTTCAGACAATGTTTGATTCAGAGACCCCAAAAATGAAAATATGTGCGTTATTTTCTTCAAAAATTGCACTTTAATACATGTTTTTAAATTAATAAATTTGTTGAATGAATCATTTTTTTAAACTGCCACGAAATGTTATCTGTACATATCTGTGTACATTTCATATATTTTGAACCAAAAAGGAAAAAGATTGAATGTTGTTTCAAATCAAATACATTTTTATGTTACACCCTTTTGATTTCTTCTTCTTTCTGTGCTTTGTCTGTTGTTACATTGACATGGTCGAAGTTGTACATGCATGATTGAATTTTAATTTATAAACATTATGGCACACATTATTGTTTGGAAAATGATAATAATAATAAAAAAAAAATTATTATCCTACTGCATTTTATAGTCATTTACTATGTAGGCAAAAGTCAAAAGAATGTGACAGTAGAAATGAGTAGAATAATTGATCAACTCCCTTCGATAGTAGTTCAATACACATGATAATTAATCAGGACTGTCTAGCTTGCTGATCAGCTGATTACAAATTTCATGATAAATATACAAATGACAGAGTAAAAATCCATTTAAATAAATTTGTAGCTCATTGCACTTAATGAGAACAATACTGAAGTTAGTGAAACCAGAAATGTCAGACCATAATGCACAATATCCAGGGGAGAGATCATTTATGATTAGGGTGGTCAGAGGAATCTCGGATTAAATTACATCTTCATTCGTCCTACATCTCTTCGTGAAGCATAAACATCTTCATACTTTCAATACTTAGCCTTATACATGTTTTCAAGGCACTAACACAAACAAAACACATGGTAGGCTAATATATGGTGTGTAGAAAATGTTAGAAGTCACTGATTGACTGAAGTCAGTTTATCAAACTTACCAAATCTTCTAAAGATTTAAAACTTAGGATGGCAAATCCATCAATGATGTCCTCGTCATGGGAATGGGAGCGGTTTCTCCGTCGCCGGGGTGGCTTGGCCCTGGGTTTGTCGCAATCCGACCGCGAGGGAGAACTGTCCATGTCATCTTTGCCCCCGTCCGGGTCTAGCTTACTGTGCACTCTTTCGCGGCGTTTTGTGAAGCGCTGTTGTTTTCTTTGATCGCCTTCCATCGGAAAATCCAAGTCATGAGGCAAAAGTCATCCTCGTAAATTGACTTGTAATAGTCCACAGATACTGAGGAAGGGACATCTGAACTCCAATCAAACATAACATAAACAGGAATCCATATCGAAGTAAAGTCAAAACACATCCACTCTTTCTAATGGCGGAACAAATACAATATGGCCGAACAACTCAATTGATTCATATTTTCCTCCGCGGTCCGCTACACCGAAATAATGTAGCATTGGAATGTCGAGAAAAGATTAAACAAACAAGTAATTTGGAGACACGAAAAATATTGACTTATTTATCTTTTACTTGAATGGATCACAACTTCATAACTTGAATTACCTGATTATTGATTCACACCTTACGAAAAATGAGATCCGCCTACTGTGACAGGTTGCTAATAATCTCTTGAATATCAAATAATTTCTATCCAGAAGAACTAATATAAAAATCGTATTTTTTTAACATACAATTTCTATGTTATATATATCTTTGCTAAATCAGCATTTCTTTGTTTATCCCGTCTAATGTAAGATATGCGACTGAAATTTAAAGCTACACCTGCAATGAGCAGTCTGCATGTTCCAACTTTTATCGCGTTAATTGGTCAAAGCAGTTGTGTGTAAAATTGAATTAAAAAACTTTATTAAAAGAAACATATGTACATAACGTCAGGTGCCTGTGCACGAAAGCACCAAAATAAATTGTCGCAGGCTTAAGAAACTTACGGACTATCTGACTGAGATTATAGATTGTAAAATTTTCCTTTATTAACAATGAAACTTAAATTTATACATGTAGGCTATAATTAATTAAAGAATGTGAGATATTAAATTGGATATATTTTATTGTAGTAATTAAATTCAAATTAAACTTTAATGAAAAATAAAAAAAAAAATAGGATGACTCATTTTCTTCTAACAAATTTTGTATGTGTGATACATAGAACCTAGATCCAAGATCTAAGTCCCAATCACATATAGAAAGCATTCATATAAAATCATTTCTTTATAATGTATGAAATGACTCACAAAGGTTGGGCATTTTATTTCAGTGAACTCTCTGATGTATACATGTATGTGGGTTTCCACATCAAAGATTTCAGTGACTCCAGCGCGGTTTTTCCCTATGAGGAAATAATTCAAGAGACACAACCAGCATATTCCAGATCTTTGCGATTTTTCAAGTAAATCGTATATACTAGAAATGCACACTATAAACTCAGGATAACTTTAATTTTGTCGTGGTTAAAGTGGCTATGTATTAAAGGGGGTGACTATAGATTCACAATAGAATCACAACAGATTCACATTTAATACTGTAAATCCTATTCGAGTTTAGGGATTTAAAATAAACATTTCAGACACGCTTGTTAGGAAATGCTAATCAATATTAAAACAGAAAAAATCTTGGTCGACTTTGAAAGTTTTTACCCCATTTTATTCACACGAAAAAAATCTTTGACCCAGGTTAGACTATAAATCTAGATGAACTTAAATTCACACTATATATATTGGACTTCAATAATAGGAACACGCTATGAATCTGTGTCACCCGCTAAAGAAAAAAAGGGAGTTATGGTATAAAATTTAATTGAAAAATCTCAAAAGGTTCTCGATATATCACCCGGAAATGAAAGTTTTACACACACAGAATATAGAAATTTACGACCTTGACCTTTGGACCCCAAAATAAATAGGGGTCCTCCTTGGACCATAGGGAGTCTTGGTATGAAATGTCTTTGCAAACGCTTAAAGGCTTCTCGAGATATCGTGCAGAGACGAAAGTGTTAAAACATATATATTTTTTTATATTTTATGACCTTGATCTTTGACCATTTGACCTCTAAATCAATACGGATCTTTAATAGGCCATAAAGAGTTATTGTGTAAAATTTCATTGCTTAGGCTCGAAGGCTTCACGACAGATCGCATGGAAACGAATGCGTTTGAGACAGACAGACACACACACAGACGGACGGACAGACAGACCGAAATTGATACTAATATCCCCCACTTTCAGCGGAGGATAATATGCTATTCTAAAGCAAAGGCACTTGTTTTTGTCAATCATTTTTAGCCTATATTATAATAACTTTGTAGCAATTTGTCTAGCTGTCTCTTTGTCCGTCTGTAGTTCTATCTGTCTGTTAAGCTTTTGTTCCCACGTGATATTTCGAGAAGCCTCTCAGCTTTTGCAATGAAAATTTACACAATAACTCCCTATTGATTTTAGATAAACAGGTTAAAGGTCAAGGTCAGATATTCAGATATCTGTCTGTCTGTCTGATATTTCGAGATGCCTTTGAGCTTTTGCAATTACATTTTATACCACAACTTCCCATGGCATAAGGGAGACCCCTATTTATTTTTAGGTCACATATATATATACATGTACATTCAGTGTGTGTGTTAAACTTTCATTTCCGGGCCATATTTGAAGAATCTTTTGAGATTTTGCAATTAAAGAACTATATGCGGTATATTGCATATGTTTGCCCCCACAAAAGTCAAATTTTGAAAACTTCCTGAAATGTGCTGAATTCAATAAATTGTACGAGAAATATAAGTTAACAGAAAATATTATAGTATTCACAATTTCTGTTTTTATGACGTCACAAACTAGTCCGATTTTATATCCTTTTTCAGAAAGAGGACGAAATGGACAAAATTTCAACAATTTAAGCTTTAAAATTTATAGAGCGCTTGTGTGTTCAGGAACAATATTGACATATTTCACTGATATTATCATTCTACACATTATATCAAAATATTTATCCTGAACACACATGCGCTCGGTGACTTTTATTTAAAATATCGACGAAATATGCATATGGAGAAATGACGTGCAGTTTATTCATGAGGTTGCCCCCACGTGATTTACTTCTCATTAATATTCATAAGATCCTGCAAAAACTCAAATTATACCATTTCTTTAATTTTTTAATATAAAAACATGCAAGACTTTTTTTATTTGAATTTCTTTAAGCACTCGACATGTCTAAATGGGTAGAATTTAGCGTTATCGTCCATTGGCAATTAATGATACCGTATGTTTCAATAATATGTAGGTCAGGCGAATGCAAAAATTGCCGTTTTTAAATTTAAAAGGCGGTCGTAACTCTTCATACAATTTTATAACAGCAATATTTTCTAAAAATAGACCTTCGTTTGCACCTATTAATCGGCGGAAGCACTCTGTCATCATTCAATAAACACTTACATTTAATCACCAAAAATGATAAAAACACTAATTCAGTTCTCTTTTCTTCATTAAAACAGTGTACTCTCGCTTCGAATTTTCAAATCTAAAAGGCGGTCGCAACTTTCACTTTGGCATCAACATTATTTCCGGTAGAGGATATAAAGGAAAAACAAAATATCGGCGGAAGAACTTTATCCGAAATAGTTAGAATTAAAAAATTGGCAATTTTTGTAAGTTCTCTATATAATCCTTTATAGAATCTGCCGCCATTATAGCTCCGATATGGCGAATATGTAAATGAGCAGAATGAACACCATTTCTCCATATGGTACATTTTTCTGCAAAATTCATAAAAAACTGAAATTACGTCATATTTGTGACGTCATTACGTACATATGACGTCATTACTTATGAAATTATTCAGTGCTTTGAAGTCAGCATATACTCCCCTGTTTAAGGACTTAATTAAATATTACTCCATCAAAGTTTGATTTTGGGGGGCAAATGTTGGTTAATACCGCATGTAGTTCTTTTATACCATATCTCCCTAGTGCCCCTCCTGCCCTTCTTAAAGTGTCCCAGCCCCTCCCAGGGGACACAGATTCTCTGAATTAGCTTGTCCGAGATTTTTATTATGACCGCCACGAATATGACCAAGGAATGTCTGTCTTCCGTTGATCTTAAAATCAGATCATTGATCCACTCGAGGTGAAGCAACAAAAAAAGGAGCGGAAAATATATCTGATTTTAATCAGATTAATTACTGTCCGACTGTTTTCCATCTGTCCGTCTGTCTGTCATATACTCGAATAGTCTGCTAATAAAGAAAGCATTAAAGACATTTAAATCAAAAGTCATCATATACTGAGAGTTTCAACTTTATTTTCCCCTTCTTCCAGTGAAAGTGTAGGATACTAATTCAGGTATGTCTGTCCTTCTGTCCGTCTATAGCTGTCTGCCTGTCTGTCTGTGATACTTTCGTTTCCGCGCGAAATCTCAAAAAATTTTTCGAGCTTTCGCAATGAATTTTTATATATCAACTTCCTTTGGCCTAAAAAAGAACACCATTGATTTTGAAGTAAATGGTCAAGGTTATAAACTCATACATTCTATCTTATTTAACTCTTGTTTCCGAGTGATATCTCGAGAAACGAAAGTGTTACAGACAGACGGACAGCGGACGGACGATGAGACCAAAATAAATATCCCCCACTTTCAATAGGAAACAATCATTTTAGCCCCCCTCAATGGTTCACCTGACCCAGGGGTCATAAAATTCACAATTTTAGAAAAGACAGCCCCCATCATCATAATTATGTACTTTGATCATCGGCATAATACCATAAAGAGAAGACTTTCGAAGAATTTAAAACGATTTTCACTATAATTCAGTAGAGCTCCACCCTTACACCAGAACCCCTGACCTCTGGACCATGAAATTCAAATTTGGGAAGAGACACCCTTCCTTATCATATCTACATACATGGCTCAATGGTTTAAGACCACGGAGCAGAGGAGAAGATTTTCAAAGAATTAATGCATTTCACCACGAAATCAATAGAACCCCGCCCTAAAATCAGACCACTTGACCCAGGGACCAAGAAATTCACAATTCTCAAAGAAGCACCCTTGCTCGTTATATATACATATTTCATCCCAGTGATAACCTAGAGCGGAGGAAAAGACTTTCAAAGAATTTCACATTATTATAATCAATGTTATGTTATGTTTTGTTATGTAATGTTATGATATGCCCCGTCCTAACACCAACACCCCTGAACCAGGAACCATGAAATTCACAATTTTAGGAGAGACATCCTTCCTTATCAAACTATATACATGGTTTATCCAGAGGCAGAGGAGAAGAAATTTCAAGAAATATTAATATAATAATCCATTTTCACTATAATTTCAACAGTCAGAGCCCCCACCCTAGCACTAGAACCCCTGAACCAGGGGCCACGGATTTCACAATTTTAGTTGAGAGCTCAATGCTCATTACAATTATGCCAAAAGTTTGAATGCTTGACGTCCAGGTTTTTTAAGTCACCTGAGCCGAAGGCTAAAGTGAGCTTTTCTGATCACATTTGTCCGTCGTCCGTCTTTCTAGCTGTCTGTCCGTCTGTAAACTATTCACATTTTCGACTTCTTCTCAAGAACCACAGGTCCAATTTTAACCAAGAAAAGACAAAAATAGGGTTGGGTCATTAAAAAATCTTCTTCTCAAGAACCACTGGGCCAGAAAAACTGAAACTTGTGTGGAAGTATCCAGGGGTAGTGTATATTCTAAATTCTTCAAATCATTATCCCCGGGGGTAGGGTGGGGCCACAATAGGGAACACAAGTTTTGAATTAAAATATATAAGAAAAACTTTAAAAATCTTCTTCTCAAGAACTACTGGGCCAGAAAATCTGAAACTTAGGTGGAAGCATCCGTGTGTAGTGTAGATTTTATATTGTCCAATATGTGGCCCATGGGCCTCTTGTTAAAGACTGCATTTAATTTAGGGGTTTTTGACCCACTCCTCAGGAGGACAGGGACAACAGTTTTGTTTCCCTTCGTCCATAAATGCAACTAGTACTCTAGATCACTAAATTTTCGCGACACATTATTTTCGCGTGATAATCATTAACTCTTAATTAGCGAGACAAAAGGACACAATAGCGTAAGACCCTTTGAAATTGGCCTCCGATTTTAGGTGTCTTTCAGAATAATTAATGCAACAGTTTATCCATAAAAACGTGTTGTCAACCCTGCCACAAAATGAGTATTAGTTCTAGGTTCTGGAATACACAGAGGGTCAGAAAATAGATTAATTTTCGACTTTTCTCATTTTTATGCAAATTTTCATAGATTTTACAGCACATTGTGGTTCGAAAAACATAGAGCACACGCTTGCCTATCTACCAAGTGCTGGTTTTAAAGCAAGCATCATTTTAAGTTCTTAACTACAAACGATCAAAAATTTATCATGGCAGTGTTCTGACTTTTTACATCAAATAAGGGGCAAGAACCGGCCGTTACTCTACCTTGTCCTTTTCACGAATTGTGGTTATTGCTTTATTTAATGATGGATAATAGATGAATACTATTATGTACGTAAGAATTAAATTTTCGCGAGCACACTATCTGGCGTATGTACGCGAAAATAAAGCTCTCGCGAATAAAAAGTGATAAGTATATGCAGTATATGTCAAAATTGATTGAAATTGGTTGAACGGTTTCAGAGAAGAAGTTGAAAATGTTTTAATGTTAACGAACGACACGGATGACGACGGACGAAAACATATAGCAATAGGTCACACCGGCCGTTGTCACTTTATGCTAGCACATTGTCACATTTCTTTAGCACGTTGTCACTTCACCCTGGCATACTAGTAATGTGACGTTGCGCTAGCGCTTTGTTACTTATAAAAGTACAACAATGCTTTGTGACATGCTAGACCGTGTTGTCACTGAGCTAGCGCGTTGTCACTTAGCGCTGTTACAGTTTTGCAAATTGCCCTATCGGGACACCATATGTATCCACGAAATTTATGACTTAAATTTTAAAAAATCCAATTTTTTGACGTTATCATTAAACTAACAGGTAGCTTTACGTCAGACTATATCGTAAGGTTTACATGCAAATAATTTTGACAACTATAATGTTCGTAAATTAAAAAGAGTGCATTGTTTTCATTTATACATTTACTAAAGCAAGTGAAAAAGGTACAATCAGAGACCTGCACAAAAAATATAACCTGCACCAAAAACTTTAACCTGCACCAAAATTCCAAGCCTGGTCATTCCTCTGCTGAAATTGCAGCATCTGAAACCTTTGCTGGTACAATGAAATACACTAGAATCATTCTATATGCATCTCTGACTCATGTAGGACAAAGAAGAAAACTGCATCAAAAACCTTAACCTGGGACGCCGACACCGATGCCGAGGGTATCACATAAGCGCCCCAAACTTAGTTGAGTGATCCCCCAGGGATCATAATGGTTTTCCTAAGTTTTAAAGGAATAATAATAAATGCAAAATATACAATTACAATGGACACTTGTTTAGTGTGTCATCATAACTAAGCAATTACTTTGTTTGTTAAATACCAAGAAGCAAAGAAAAAAAATGTAAAGCTTTAATTCATTTTCAGTATACGCTGTATAATACCCCCCTCCCCCCAGGGACACTCAACCCTTGAGCCACATCTTTCATAATTTTGGAAGAAGTACCCTTGCTCATTATAGCTATGCAATCAGTTCACCAGCGAATGCATTTTCACTGTTTACTCATTAGAGCTCTTTCCTAGCACCAGAATCTCTGACCCAGGGGCCACGGAAGAGGCACCCTTGCTCATCATAAACATACTATTAGTTCATCGGCTTATTACTTGGGAGCAGAGGAGAAAATTTCAAAGAATTTTTGCAATTTTTATTATGTAATGATTATAGCCCCGCCCTAACACCAGAACATCTGATTTCGGGGCTATGAAATTCAGAATTTTGAAAAAGACACCATTTCCTATTGTAACTATTCATTTACCTTGTTTAATATATTTGAGCCCGTTTTACAAAAAGACTTACGACTAAGACCAATTAATTTTTAGCTTATTGTTAACTGTTGCAAAATTTATTAAATTCTGCTTGAAATTGCTTCCATAAAATGTCTTGGGACATTATTTTTAAAAAGATTTCACTTTTTTCAATCAATATGCAATAGAAGGTAATGATCAGAATAAAATTTAGGTCCAAGTCGTAATTCTTTTGTAAAACGGACACCAGAATATTTTTTTAAAAGAAAATATGCATTTTTATCATACAATCAATATAGCCCCGCCTTAGCTCCAGAAACTTTTACCTTTGAGGCATGAATTTCAAAAGTTTAGAAGAAGGCCCAATGCTTATTATAATTATGCTAATAGTTTGACAGCTTGATGACCAGGCGTAAAAAAGTATTTTTTAAAAGATTACATTTATCTTAATGGTTTCAGCCAAACCATCAGGTCCAAGGAGAGGGGGGCAGAGGCCATAAAGTTTTTGCACATAGTCCGTCTTATTTCCATATTTTCTAATGGATCGAGCCATGATCTGGAGTCCGTATTTATCACTCTCAGAATTGGAGAGGATCGTACATGTTGGCCATGGTTTGGAACGATGACATGTCATTCCATAACCATTGAGCATTGAAGAATTTTTTTTGTGCCAGCATCTACTATGACAAGGGACCTCGATTGTAACGGTCTCATCCGAAGGACCGGTCTCCATTTCCCACAGTAGGATTTAAACCGAAGTTGTATGGATCAAATCTTTAGGGCCCTATCACACCAAACTGCGCCCAAAAGGAGTCATTGCGGTGTTGTTAAATTCTTAAAATCGCAGTAGAATCGCTAGGGAATTGCAAAAAAAGTAAATTTTTATAATTTTACAGCGACTGACGTGATTCTCGCGGCTTGCCACTACATTTGACGATTGAATGCGCTTCCACGGAGTTTTCAAGGCGTGTTAGGAATTGTCACCCCGCCGTCACGGCGTTCTTACAGCGCTTGCTGCGTTTCCAAGACGTGAAACTAGTATTTCAATTAAAATGAACTATTTGAATAATTAAGTACTAAATAGTTGACAGTTTTTTTTTATAGATCTAAACCTTTCTTTTTCAACTTGATCCATTTTTTTTTTTAAATTTCATTATGAGTGCAAAAAAAACCACCGAACAGTTGTAATAAGGTTCAACAAAATCCATCTCGACTCCACTGAGACAACAGAACGAGTTCTGCTGTTATGCTAGTTCACAATTCTTCTTTAAAGATTCGTCGCCCACGTGGCGCAGTGGTAAGAGCGTCTGCTCTAGAGTCGTGAAGTAAGGAGTTGATCCTTACGTCGCGGGTTCAAATCCAACTGTGGGACGTGGAGACCGGTCCTTCAGATGAGACCATATAAACCGAGGCCCCGTGTCGCAGTAGGTGTTTGCATGGAAAAGACCCCCCCCCTGCTCAATGGCCCTAAGTGCCGAGTATAGGACAAAAGTTTCAGCTCTCCGTCCGGCAAGAGGTGTCGTCTCAATATGCGTGAAAAATTCTAGAGAGGGACGTTAAACAATATACAATCAATCTTAAAAGACTCCCAGGCACGTCGCCAGTACAAAATACGTCAGAAGAATTATTGCTAATCGAGTATGAGGTCGTCCTTTTGTTTTGGGAGCTGTCTGACAACACTTTAACATCGCCGAGACAACGCATTGTGATCGCCAACGTACGCGGTAGAAACGCCAAGCATGTGAGCACAATGACAAATCCTTGATGTCGCTGTGTAATTGCTGTCAACATTTTCAAGACGATTAATCTCATTTAAAGCGCCGTAAAAGCGCGATAGAATCGCAGAGACTTCTCCAAGAACTCCATGGAAGCACAGTCTACTTTCTATCACTGCGTTCATGCTGCGATCATGTGTCTTCATGGCATGCCTTCGGAGCTGGGTTGTTGGAGGTCTTACCACGCTGCTACAGTGATCATACTACGTTTTTTCTGTGTTCTCATCAGACCCTGCGTACTTTGTGCATGCCTAATGTGGACGCCGTCCCCTTGCATTCTAGGAGACCCTATGCGACCCACCCGCGTTCATTGGACAACTCGCCGCATTGTCACGGCGCTGTAGGAGAATCTACTGCGTTAACCCCGGCGGTTTGCCAATTTATGGACGCCGTGCAATTTCGGTGAAGATGCAGTCCCGATGTGACAAGGCTTTTAATCCGCAATTCTGGAGCAGACTTTCTAACAGTTCTTTTCAGAAGTTCTTCATTGAAGAATCTGGAATTGGTCTGGTATACTTCGAGTTTTCTTTAAATGGTCAAGAGGTCTTCCAGCACCCTGACCCATATACTGAGTAGTAGGGCACTAAGGACATTGCTGTTGAAGATCCTGATCTTAGTGTGGATGCTAAGTCCTGTGGATCTCAAATTGGACCTCGACATTCAACAACCCTGGTTTGCATTCCTGATCCCGGTGTCAATTTCCTTGTACATGTGTAGTCGTTTGTTGTGGTGAATTTGTTACCCATGTATGTGAACTCCTTACCTTCTATTGGCTTACTGTATATTAGTAATGGATTTCTGGTGTTTACTAGGAAATGTGACTTTTTGATGTTGACATCCAGTCCTTTTATTCTTAGCTAAATCAGTAAAGTGTTTTGTCTTCTGCTGGACATCCTGGTGTCTGTTTAATAGGAGGCCAAGGTCATCTGCATTATCAGCATAATAAAGGTCCTCTGTGACTGTGGTCATTGTTCAATTCAACCCTTGTGTTTTGTCTTGTGTGGAAGTCTTCAAGACCCAGTCAAATGCGAGGGAAGATATCACGGGCGACAGATTACACCCTTACTGCTTACTGGTGTCAACTGCTTTGGGCTCTATGTCACAGGCACTTGTTTCGAAAATAAATTTTTAACCTATAGTATAATGATAATATTATCATTATATTATAGGTTAAAAAATTATTTCCGAAACAAGTGCCGGTGCTCTATGTGCTGGTTGTTATGTATCACTCAACACTCAATCTTTTCATGAAGGGACTGGATAATAAGAACCATTTTCAACTGCGATGAAAAATGCGGTGAAAATGGACAATGCGGTGAAATTGGACAATGGGGACACGATCAAAACACACCTTTTGAAACGCGAAAAGGTCTTTTTCAATTAAAGCCTTTTGATCTGAACTGCAGCATTTAAAAGAAGCCTAACTGAAACAGTTCTTGCAGGTCTTCTGTTCATTTGGAGTTATGCCTTATATATCTCGAGGAAACGAGGGTTATTGGCAAATCATTCAAATACATGTATATGTTTAGAAACCTCAAAAAGGTTTTATGACTGCGGAGAGCGGGACTAAAATTTAAAGTAAAAAGTGTAATACTTGCAATTGTTTGGCACGTCATCATATTTCGATATTTGGTACATATTTGAAAGAGGGCAATGCAACAGATCAGATTACAGCAGCAGTGTTCAAGACAAACCTCGATCACACTAATCAGACACTGAAGCATACCTTTTACCAGACACGGAAGGAGGAGAAAGTGTTCAAGATATGAACCAATGGACTAACCTGTAAAATTCCCAATAAAGGCAAATTATAGGACTGCAGCAACTGAAGAGGAGTGGGCTTGGAGTCTATAGTCAATCAAATGATCATCAAACTGCTCGTCAACGGAATAGCGGCTGGAGTTGACCACACTCTTAGGAAAGAGCAGGCAGATTTCCGGAGAGGGAGAGAGGTTGATAATCAAATATTTATCTTAATATCCTGGAGCAAGCCAACGAGTGGAACCCGATCTTGTACATCCATTGTGTGGACTTCTAGAAAACGTTCGGTGCACAGATACAGACTTTGGATTAATATAAAGAAAAATGGAATAACGAGAGAACTGATTCAGATGACCAAAGCTCTGTATGAAGACGTTCCGTATCATGTGACTGACGATAACAAAATCACAGCCTCTATCTGACTGGCGTAAAACAAGGCTGCTGTTTGTCCAGGTTTCTTGTTCGGAAGGAAAGAGAATTGACTTCTTTCAGACAAGGTGCCTCAGAATTATTCTCATGTCAGAAGGTATTCCTTAAAAAAAACAGTAATTGAAAAAACAGGAGCAGAAACATCAGTAACAAGGTGAGTTTTAGAAAGAGGAAATAGAAATTAGCGCGGATTACTGTGCTGTGACCCTCTTTCGGACCTCCTGAGGGGAGAAGGAAACGAGGCTGCCCCAATATAAGATGGCGATGGTTGGTGGAAATTTGGTGGAACAGTGCCAGCTGGGGCTCTGGAAAGTGCCATGCAGAGCAGCCTCCAAATGGCCCCGGTGAAGAAAACGTCCATGCTCGTCTTCTGGTACAGAGGGGTTAAGGTTAAGTTAATGCTGTCAAAAAGTCTGGATGTGAGTGGGTAGTTGCAAATCGTACTTTTGCCCGTGCTTGTTCAGCTCCTTTTCGGTTATGGTAGATTCCTAATTATAGGCGAGGAATTACTTATCACGAAATTTCGCACGAAACATCACTCGCAAAATAAAATATCGCTCTTTTATTTTTATAGTACTGAAATACATGTAAAATCTCTCGATCAACCGTCCAATCGCCAATTGTTTAACCTCGCGATTTGCCGTTTAATAGCCTTTCGCGATAAAAGTACTCGCGAAAAATAAGGAATCTACAGTACCTTCTGTTCTTATCGTGTTCTTTAACATCCATCTCACCAAATAAACCTAACTTCCTAATATGGTGTTCATAAGTTATAACCCTAACTTCCTAATATGGTGTTCATAAGTTATAACCTACTTGCTAGGTTTCGCAATTCTCATCTCAAGGTGGCAGTTTTTATTTTTTGTTTTGTGTGTTTACTTTTCATTCTTTTCATCACTTTATCCTGATTTTTGTGAATCTCCTTGCCAAATCTGTAAAGACCTACATTGTAATTATTCTTGCCATGAATTTTGTTGTCTTGTCTATTACTTCTGCAATAAGAGAATAAGAAAAGGGTCAACATCCTTGTCTCGAACTTCTCTTATTTGCTTTGTTGCTCCTAGCTTGCTACTGCAAGCTAAGTTTTCCCTTTTTATTCTATTTGCGTCCCCGTGTGTGCTTCTCTATTGGTGTTTCCAGTTCTAATCGTTTACAGGCACATGGAAGCTATGGTCGCTTTCCTCAGTCTTTTTTCAAATCATAATCATACAAAAGAAAATATTTCTGAAAATGTAAGCACAGCATCAGAGTTCAAACTGTTTTCGATTTTAATTTCATTTTATAGTTCTTAATGAAAATCAATCTTTGGAAGTTTGGGGGGAAATATTTAACCAGTTATTTATTTCAGTTGGTCGGCCCAAATGGTAAGCTGTGCTTGCGGATAAGAAATTGAAAATCGCAATAGCTATAAGCTCTCCATTTGTCTGAAGGGGCAGCATTCTTTAATTGTCAGAAAGAGCACTATGACTTAAGAGAGCAATAGCGACTCTCCTCTTAATATTGGTTGACACTTCATTGTTAGAATGTGTCACGGAAATGTTTCCCGTCGTCTCCGAGGGAGATACTGAATGTTTATTATTACTTCCTGGAATGACAGCCTGATGTGAATGTACGAACGGCTAGTGGTTCTGCTGTTGTAAGATTATTTCAATGGCTAGTACTCTCTAACTTCCTTTTGTAAATGTTTAAATCGCTTATAATCCTAAGGACTTGAAGCACTTTTGTGTACCATTCTATGCTATTTTAGAAAGATACCGGTAAATACATTGTATTTATATCAGTTATCCCCCCCCCCCCTCTGTCTTGATTTTAATAATTTAGAATCTACACTACCCCAAGATGCTACCACCTAAATTTCAGCTTTCATGGCCCACTGGTTTTTGAGAAGAAGATTTTTCCTATATATTTCTATATGAAAATCGGATTCCCTATTGTGGTCCCGCCCTACCCCCGGGGGTCATGATTTTAACAATTTAAAATCTACACTACCCCAGGTTGATTAACATATGTTTCAGTTATCCTCGCCCACTGGTTCTTGAAAAGAAGATTTTAAAAAATTTTCCTTTATATTTCTATGTAAAACTTGGATTTCCTAATGTGGCCCCGCCCTACCCTTTGGGGGTGATGAATTTAACAATTTAGATTCTTCACTACCCCAGGATGCTTCCATATTATTTTCAGCTTTTCGGGCCCAATGGTTCTTGAGAAGAAGATTTATAAAGATTTTTCCTATATATTTCTATGTAAAACTTGGATAACAATTGTGGCCCCGCCCTACCCCCCGGGGTCATGATTTTTGCAATTTAGAATCTACACTATCCCAGGATGCTTTTACATAAGTTTCAGCTTTTCTGGCCCACTGGTTCTTGAGAAGAAGATTTTTCAAGATTTTTCCTATATACTAGTATTTCTATGTAAAACTTGGATTTCCTATTGTGGCCCCGCCCTACCCCCCGGGGGTCATGATTTTTACTATGTAAATTCTTCACTACCCCAAGATACTTCCATAATTTCAGCTTTTCTTGCCCACTGGTTCTTGAGAAGAAGATTTTTAAAGATTTTTCCTATATATTTCTATGTAAAACTTGGAACAAAATATGGCCCCGCACTACCCCCAGGGGTCATGATTTTTAAAATTTAGATTCTTCACTACCCCAGGATGCTTCCATATTATTTTCAGCTTTACTGGTCCACTGGTTCTTGAGAAGGAGATTTTAAAAGATCTTTCCTATATATTTCTATGTAAAACTTGGATATCCTATTTTGGCCCCGCCCTACCCCTGGGGGTCATAATTTTTACAATTTGGAATCTACACTATCCCAGGATGCTTCTACATAATTTACAGCTTTTCTGGCCCAGTGGTTTTTGAAAAGAAGATTTTTAAAGATCTTTCCTATATATTTCTATTAGGGATGTCAACGAATATTCGAATATTCGAATATTCATTCGATGAGTTGATATACGAATAGAAATTTATGATTCGAATATTCGTTTTTAAGTATACAAGCATTAAAAGGAAAGAAAAACCTGGCAAGCTTTATTAGAAATTGAAACAAGTTTGTACAAAATAAAAAAGAAAACACTCCTCTTGGATTACCTTAAAGGTGTGAAGTGTGTATCTAAGAGTAATTTATTTATTTGTTCACTTAATTAGTGGTATAATAGTGTCCAGAACTAACAATCATCTGTATTGTTGTAAGGACCCAGTTTTACAGTAAATACACAGACTTCTTGTTTATCTAAATATCATTAAAAACCATAATCAGGAAATTATAATTAAGAAAAAGTAATTGCTTTTAATATTTCACCGTTAGATAATTGTTCTGCTTGGTATAAGTTTGTAGGAGTTATCGGTGTAGACTTTAGTAAGACGATCAATTAATCTGGAACATACTAAAGAATCTTTTGAATTTTCAAAAAAAAAACCAATCATTACATTTTGGATGTATACTATTCAATAATTAAAAAAAAATACATAATTTTAGTGCATTTTTCGAACTCTACATGAGTTTTTAATTAAAAAATAATGGCATAAAACCTATACTGTTTGACAGAAGAGTGGAGATATATATTTAATAATGCAAGATGTATTTATTTTATCGAATATTCGAATATATTCGAATACTCCTATCGAATATTCGAATATCAATTATTGACAATTTTGACATCCCTAATTTCTATGTAAAACTTGGGGTTCTTGAGAAGAAGATTTTTTAATGATCCCACCCTATTTTTGTCTTTTCTTGATTATCTCCCCTTGGAAGGGGACCTGGCCCTTTATTTTAACAATTTAAACTCCCCATTCCCTAAGGATGCTTTGTACTAATTTTGGATTAAATTTGCACAGTGGTTCTTGAGAAGAAGTTGAAAATGTGAAAAGTTTACAGACGGACGGACGGACTATGGACGAAATGTGATCACAAATTCTCACTTGAGCCTTCGGCTCAGGTGAGCTAATAAAAAAAGAGCGATAACCTCTTTTATCAAAAAGATTTATGCATGTTTAACTGATGGTATGTCGATAGCTGGGGATGTTAATCTATACATTATAACATTGTTTTGAAGAAAAAAAATGTGCTGAAGAATGTTTTATGTATTGGGCAACTTACTGGTAGATAATTGTATCAATATAAAACTCAGGGGTTCTAGAGGAACACTGCAAAACGGAAGAGGTTCAAAATATAAAAAATGCAAAGGACAGTTAGAGACATGTTATGAAGTGTTCACACAAAATATACTCTCTTCTTTACAGTAATCATCGTAGATTTTTAAAAAAAAACTTTATAAAAAGAGATGAATTATTTTAATTTTCTACTTCTAATATAGTGCCGAGATGAAGAATCTTACATCATTTTAAGACCATATGGCAAGAAGTCGCGGCAGAATAGAGGGATTCAACGTTTTTGTTTGACTATAAAGTCTAGTGCCAATGATTCGTTGGATCCGAGTGGTAAGGATGAGGTCTTCATTACTTCTATCGATCCTAGGTAACTTTTTAAAATTGATCCAATCAATCCAAAATTTCACTCTAATTGGAAAAGATGAATGAAGCTAGGCAAAGAAGAACTATTAGTACTCACTGAAATTCGAAACAAGGCTTTGAATGTAAAGCATTAATTTTTGTAGTCAACTTTTGCGTGAAAACTGCGTTTTTTCTACAAGTCTCTCAATATCAGTTTTCAAGCACATATCGATTTTATGGTACGGCCATCATTTGCACTCAGTATCTGAGGTAAAGCTGATTTTATGTTGCCTTGTCTTCCTAATATGTCGTTATCTTGCCTACGATGGCATCAACAATATGAAGCCCTTCATGGGTAAATGATGACGTCTCTTTATGGGTGAAACATTGAGAATGAGACGTAAGACAAAATACAATCAATCAATTCATTCATCATCGCCCAATTGCTCAAAACGCTGTGATATTCCTTTACAATATTCTTATGCAGCCGATTTAACCAAGATTAATGTTACTAGTATATACTTTTTTTAATCATCTATGTCCTTTCCGACCAACTCGTATAGATACATGTATATTATAGAGTTAGCAGCATTGATCCGGACCACTGCATACTATCTGCAAATAGCCAGACATTGATTCATTTGTGAGGGCGGGTGCTAAGTCATTAATCCCGGAAGTTATCAATGGACCAAAATGTAATAGAACTTAAGCAATTTCACCCTACCTTATAGTTAAGTGATCCTGCATATAGCTGGTATTGTATCTGCATATGACCAAAATACATTATAACCGTATTCTTTTAGGTTACCTTCTCACAACTTTCATGAAAAGGTTATGGTGAGAATAAATGATGTCTTGGGAAACATGAAAACCGTTGACATTTTGGATCAACCATTTTCCGAAGGATGTTGAGGATGAATATTACAAGAACGTTTTTAATTGGGGAAAATTGCACTTTGGTGGAAAATTGAGGTAACAAAGCGCACCCGATTGATTCTTTAATGCTACCTATCATCAAGACGAGCTTTTAGCCTAAAAGCTCACATGAAACCCGTAGGCAACATCGCCCATCTGAGAACATTGCTCAGAAAAAAGCAGTAATCGTTCAGTATTGAAATGGAAGTGATTTCAATACCCCCTTCCGAAAGGGAGAAGGGTCATATTTTGTTCACACTTTTTATCTACACAACCTGAGGATGATTCATTATTTCTTTGATAATCAAGACTTCAGAAGATTTATTTAGAACTATGTGTTTGATCTTCTATTTTGGCCCCGCCCTTCTCCCAGGGAACATAATTTGAACAACATTAAATCTACACTACCTTCAGAATCCTTCTGAACTAATATGACAATTCATGGATTAGCAGTCTTAATCCTAATCTTAAAATTCCCAAGAAAGCAACCTATAGAATTGCAGCAACTGGAGAGGAGTGAGCTTGCTGGCTATAGTCAATCCGCAAACTGCTTGTCAACAGAAAATCGGCTAGAGTTGACCACACTCTTAGAAAAGAGCAGGCAGATTTCTGGAGAGGGAGAGAGAATTAAGTAATGTTCTGGAGCAAGCCAACGAGTGGAACCCTATCCTGTACATCCATTGTGTGGACATCTAGAAAACGTTCGGTGCACGGATACAGGCTTTGTGCTAATATGAAGAAATATAGAATACCAAAAAATTGATTCAGATGATCAAAGCCCTGTATGAAAACTTTCCGTATCATGTGACTAACGATAACAAGATCACGACCTCTTTCCGACTGGCGTCAAACTGCTGTATGTCGGGTGTATTGTTCCTACTTGTGATGGACTGGATGATGCAACAGAGAGACAGAGAAGAGAAAACTGAATTTGATGGGACTTCTCAATCACGCTTAAAGAACTTGCGGATGATATTACCCTTCTATCATCAACAATGAGCCATATCTAGTCCAAGACAAAAACTAAAAACGAGTCTGCCCCCCCACCCAACAACATGGCGGTGGATGGTGGAGGTTGGGTGGAACGATGCTAGCTGTGGCTCTGGAAAGCGCCACGTCGAGCAGCCTCCGACCGGTCCCAGTGGAAAAAAATGTCCATGCTCTGCATTTCTTCTGGTATTGAGAGAATAAAGGCTCGTTCCGCCACCTTTCGGTTATCTTCTGTTCCGAACATTAACATCCGTTTCACCAAAGCAAACCTATCTTCCTAATATAGTGTTAATAAGTTACAACCCACTTGCTAAGCTTCGCAATTCTCATTTCAAGGTGGCAGTTTTTAATTTCTTTGTTTCTTTTCATTCTGTTCACTATTTTCTCCTGATTTTTGTGAATCCCCTTGCCAAATCTATAAAGACGTATATTGTACATTATAATTGTCATGCATTTAATCGTCTTGTCTGTTCCTTCTGCAATGATGTCATCAGAAGTGGTTCAACGTCATTGCTTAACTTCTCCCATTTGCCTTGTTGTTACCGGCTAGCTACTGCAAGGATCTAAGTGTTCTTCTTTGATTCTATCTGCGTCTCCGTGTTTGCTGCTTTGTTGATGTTTCCAGTTCTAATCGTTTACAGGCATATGAACGCTATGGTCGCTTTGCTCAGTTTTTTTTCATATCATAATCATACAAAACAAAAATTATTTCTGAAAATGTAAGCACAGCATCATACTTCAAACTGTTTTCGATTTGAATTTCATGTTATAGTTTTTATTGAAAATCAATTTTAAGAAGTTTGGGGGATAATCTTTATTTAATTTACCAAATACTAATTTCAATTGGTCGGCCCAAATGGTAAGCTGTGCTTGCGGATAAGAAATTAAAATTCGTAATAGCTATAAGCTTTCCATTTGTCTGAAGGGGCAGCATTCTTTAATTGTCAGAAAGAGCACTATGAATTAAGAGAGCAATAGCGACTCTCCTCTTGATATTGGTCGACACTCCATTGTTAGAATGTGTCACGGAAATGTTTCCCGTCGTCTCCGAGGGAGATACTGAATGTTTATTATTACTTCCTGGAATGACAGCCTGATGTGAATGTACGTACGGCTAGTGATACTGCTGTTGTAGGATAATTTCGATTGCTAGTACACTCTATCTTCCTTTTGTGAATGTTTGAATCACTTGGAAGTCCTCGGGTCCTTGAAGCATCTTCTGTACCATTTTATGTTTTAATACATTGTATTCATATTGGTTAATGCAGGTAAAAATGACGCACTTTGAATTTAACCATTTTTCCTTGTCGAAGAAAGCACGACTGAAAAATATCAATAGTTTTGTATAGGAAATGACAAAAAGAGCGATAACTTCTCATTTACATAAAACTTTATGCATGTAATTTATGCCTAATTTTGAACGCCAAATTGATGGGGATATAGATTTATACAGCATTGTAACATCGTATTGAAGGGGAAATGTGCTGAGAAGAATGTGTATTTGGCAACTTGGTTGTATCAATATAAAACTGCAGAGGAACGATGAAAAACAGAAGATGTACAAAATATAAAAAACATAAAGGAAAGTTGATTTTAATTATTTGTATGTTGTTTAATGTCCCTCTCGAGAATTTTTCACTCATATGGATACGTCACCACTTGCCGGTTAAGAGCTTCAAATTTTGTCCTGTACTCGGCACTTACGGCCCTTGAACAGTGGGGGATCTTTATTCGTGCCAGCGCCTACAGTGACACAGGACTGGATTATACTGTCTCATCCGAAGGACAGGTCTCCGCATCCCACAGTTGGATTCGAAGCTGCGATGTTAAGATGAACACTCTAGAGCAGACGCTCTGACCACTGTGCCATGCGGGCCACCAAAGGATAGTTAGAGGATAACGTTCTGTTATGAAGTATTCGGCACAAAATACGTTCTCTTTTTCTCTGACATCATTGTTAAGTTATAAACGCTATAAAAAGAGATGATTTTTTTTTCTCTTATTCTTTTATAGTGCTGATGTGAAGCATCTTACGTCATTTTAGGATCATATGACAAGATGTCGCAGAGTAGAAGGATCCAAACTTTTTGTTTGCCTACTTAGTATAATACAAATGATGCGTACGTTAAATGGATCCTAGTGGTTATTAAGGATGAGGTCTTAATTTCTTCCCTCGATTCTGGGGATTAAAAAAAAAATTATCCATGCCAAACTGTCACTGTCTCATAGGAAAAAATGAATGAAAATGAGGAGAGAATTATTAGTACTCACTGAAATTCGAAACAAGGCGTTGAATGTATTTACCGGGTAGCATTAATTTTTGTAGTCAACTTTTGCGTGAAAACTGCGTTTTCCTACAAGTCTCTCTGTATAAGCTTTCAAGCACATAATATGTTATGTAATGCGACCGACTATCGACTAAATAAAATACGATAAAAAAGAGCGATAACTCTTGATTACAAATTTATCTGTTTATGAAAAAATTGTTGACAAAATTATTTTCCTGAACAAAAACTGACTTTTCATTATCAATGTATAAATGCATATTAAATGCTCTTCTATAATCTGATAATTGTCAATAACAATTGTTTTTCTGATAAATTATGAATCACTATGCTGGGTTTTGTTTCTAAAATTATAATGAAAACACAGTTATTAAGTCATTACATTCCATGTATCCATAATATTGTTATTTTAGTAATGTTCAAAGGTTCACACGTTTTGATAATTTGATAATTACTTTTATAAAAACACGTCGCATACATTGTAGTGTTGTAAGCAAGGGTATTTAACTGTTTTAAAGTTACGGTTATCGCCGAATTAACAATGTCACACGTGTAGATGCTGTTTATCGTATTTTATTTAAACATGTTTAAAAAATATTTGCTGGTAGTTTTTGATGCATATTAAAACTAAATAAATATAATTTTATGTAAACATAATAGCTACAAGTCAAGTGCCCGTGAATATCTGTCAAAAGCATACGTAATCCATACACCAAAGAAGGATAACTCTTGCATAGTCTATGCAAACAAAAGTAAAACGGAAATCAAGATTTTATTATGAAAAAAATGTTCCGAATAGTCGACTATCGTTCGAATAATGCAATCGAATGTTCGACTAAGGAAAATAAATATTTTGACATCCCTAATAAAAATACAAACAAAAAGATAATATTTCCCTTAATGACCTTATCAATCGGCGATCGCAACTAAGGCACACCAATCAACTGGCCTCTTGCATTCGGTATACTTCATTCTTTTTAATTTCTGGTGATATTTAACCAAGATTCGTCTTATATACATGTATATATTTTTTTTACCGAGTTCTCAGCATTGGTCCAGTCTACTGCATACTATCTGGTATAGCAAGACATTGATTCATCTGTGAGGGCGGGTGCTAAATCAATAATCCCGGAAGTTTTCCACAAAACATTATTACAATACTAGTCAGCAAATTCGCCCTGTCTTCTAGTTTGGTTATCCTTTATATAGCTGGTACTACATCTGCGTATGACCAAAATACACTTTAATCGTATAACATGTGAGTAACTCTTTCACAGCTATCATGAAAAGGTTATGGTGAGAATAAATGACGTTTTGGGAAACGTAAAAACCGTTGACATTTAGAATCATCCATTTTCCGAAGGATGTTGAGGATGATTGTACCAAGAACGTTTTTAATCGCGGAAAATTGCACTTTTGCGGGAGATTGTGGTAACATAGAGCATGCAATAGATTCTTTCATGTTACCTATCATCAAGTTGAGTCGTTTTGGTCTAAAAGCGAAAAAAAATCTTTTAGACCAAGTAACTTGTCTTGCATCTGTCATTTTTGTATGAATCTCACCGTAAATATCCCATTCGCCTCCGCAGCCGAATATACGGAGCTACCTTCTATTTTAAATAACACCCTACTAGTGTACAGGATTTATTTGAGCTGAGCTTAGCAGACATAACTGTTGACCTTTCTTGGAGCTGAGAGATATAATAAAATGATCCTTTTGAAGTTAGACTGCCTCTTCTCCCACAACATAATCGACTTTCTTGTCCTTCAAAAGCCCTGTTGGTGTTTCCGATAGCCTTTCCTTCCCTCTGATAGTAAAGTGTTTACTTGGTTATATTGTGGGCTCGATTTCCAGAGGATTCGCATACGGAAATTTGAACTGATAACAGAATTATAAACTATCGAAGGGAAAATCCTTCTGCGTCTTTGTAAACATTACATGCTTCCTATAACTTAATTTCCTTCCGTTACTCCCTTGGGTTTAGATTCTATTGTCCTGCATTCGGTAAATCGTTTATACAGTATAATATTATAATACTGACCGAATATGATTACCCTTTTGCAACATAAACATAAGGTGTCTCAAGGTGACAATTGCATGTAAGAATGTGTATGGCTCACCTCGTGTTTCGGTATTTGGTGGTGGTCTTCAAACTCTTTAAGAAGGAGGTCATGGTTTTCAACTCTTAAAAAATGACCGAGGCAATACAGTACGTATACTAAGAATATTTATTTTTATGAAATCCCCTACTGAAACCAAAAGGAGTTTATCATGAGACTGCTTTGAACTGTGCGGCGATAAGGCAGCAAGTTCTTGCTCAGTAACAGTATATCAACCTAATTGCAGAGGTACTGACTCCAAACTTAAGACCACAATAATTTATTAAAGATAATAAAGCATCTGCATTTTCAGCATGCTGTATAGATAACTAGAACGTCAGAGCAAAGAATTTAGATCTGTTTAACTTACTACAAGTAATTGACTACGGTTGCACAACATACCCCATTGACTCCGAATTTTCGAAGTCACTTAGTTATACTACGAACCTTGTTTTTCTCGAAAGTGATGGTTCGAGAGATATCCGATGATTCGAGATATCGAGGGTAAAATGTTTAAAGAATAATTAAGTGGTTGGAACGTCAAAATCATTCCGACATAACAGTGATATTCGAGATATTGGTGTTGGAGACATCGAAGCTTAACTATACTTGTAGTTGCTCATCGGAATTGAGTAAATAGACGTAGAATTAATAACGGTTCAATGGATAAACTAACAAATACGTCACCTCTAAGAGGACTACCTTCCTCCAGTGACAACTAACTACGAATACGTTAGTTAAATGCTACAGTATCATTATACCGGTAAATCCTAAACCTCGACCTAGGCTTTTAGACCCACCACACAAATTTACGTCTAGTCCTGGTCGTCCGCATGGGGCAGTAGAGCGTTTGCTGTAGAGTCGCGAAGTAAGGAGTAAATCCTTACGTCACAGGTTCGAATCCCACTGTGTGATGTGGAGACGGTCTTCCGGATGAGACCGTATAAACCTAAGTCCCCGTGATGCAGTAGTTGCTGGCACGAAAAAGATCCATCCCTGCTCAATGGCCGTGGGTGCCGCGTATATAGGACATAATTGGCAGATCTCCGCCGGAAAGTGGTGGCGTCTCCATAGGGGTGAAAAATGCTCGAGAGGGGCGCTAAACAACATACAGGTACTGTAAACAATGCCTAGCCCTGAGAGTATGACTGTGAGCTTGAAGAAGGCAAATACCAAGTCTGAGAGTAAAATACTACTATCTTGATGGGATATGGCAGTACCACAGACAGTGCAAGGGAAGATTTCTGTCTTTCATTTATTAACTACAGTATTTACTATTTAAGTAAGGGAAATTAATGACAATAAACAGAAACATTTGGAACTATTTGATCCACGAAACTCTGACTCACCAACATCTACAGTTTCCTTATTCGAATAACAAAGGAACATTTAAGAAAATCTGAAATTGAAAAATCTTACCATCAAAAAGTACACCTTTCAACACTACCCGCGATATACTTAGGTCTGGGATTTTTAGACATCATAGACAGCTGCTTTTTCAGTTTAAACATGTTAAACGGTACTCGTAGATTGCTAGTAATTAACTCGTCTGTTCTTGTCATTGATCATTTCATGACTTAAACAAAAATAATGGTTTAAGGAGGCTGGATCCTGTTATCAAAAGTATTGAGAGTGTTCTGATTGCACACACACAAGTACTCCAAAGTTGATATGAAAACCAAATAAAAAGGTGCTTGGGTTTCTGATTGACAACATCTTAGTTTTTAGAGATCAAGTCGTCAAACAATCTGACGGAATTTCCATGGGTACCATTTGCGATCCTTTGTTATAAAGTAATCCTCTTATCAACTGCATACAAGTCACTCTTTGATTAAATATGCAAAAGCATGCTCTACGTAGGAACAATTTCTAAAACGAGACAAGCTATTGACCAATAAGCTGATAAGACATGGATGTTAATAGTCTTATTCAAAAACAACATTTCGCAAACTCTGTGTTCGATACAATGACCTTGTTGTCAAATACAATTTAACATTAAGTTCAATGCCGAATGACCTTTTCTTACAAATTGTTCGGACATAAAAATTCATTTGAAGATAGGTACAAAATAAATTAATTGCAACTACATGTATCTTGGTAAATTAACTTATCTCCAAAAAAATGAAGAAAAAAAAACAACAATTGAATTTAAGTTTTTTTTAAATGCATTAAAGACAGCTGTAAATAATTACATATATCTTTGAATCATTGAACCTAGATTCAAATGAATTTCACCTATCTTTAATTCCCGTACAGAAGGGTTCCGTAGAATTATACCTATCTTTCAAGAGAAATGAACAATTGATTTAAAGATGAGTACAATATATCTCCACAAAGGATTTGACGATAGGTATAAATTAACTGCATGCTCCATTCGACACTTGATTCTTCTTTTAAAATTTCTGTCTAAGTAAATACATCCGCTTTCAAAAAGACAATACTATCTACAGGGTTCTTAGCTCCTTTTGGCCAAACCCCACTTATATTTCATGAATATTCATAATCAATATTTAGCGAGCGTTTGTTTAAGGACACGTTAGTTCATCAAGGTAAACCAGGGAGTGACACGTGGCAGAAGTTGAAATATTTAATTAGTTTCAATAAATACACATATAATTAATTAATATTTTTATGAATGAATTATTCTTAAATTTATATCTTCAAAATACCTAGCCACAAGTGAGTAGATAATTTTATTTTTTCACTGTATATTTCATTGAAAGAAGCATTTTTATAATATTGCTGTATTATTTGTTGCTCGTTTTTATGACTAAAACAACATAAAATGCAAAATTCTTTGTAGTTTCTTCACATTATTTCAAAATAATTTTATCTTTAGGCATTGCGGTGATATCACAGATCAAGTGTAAAATAAAAATTTAAAGACCTCAATTTGTTAAGAAATCATAGTATTGTCTTTAATTAATTTACAATCTGAAGTTGTAAATGATTATATGACAAATAATCATTTTCAACTTCGGATTAAAAATTAATAAAAGACAGTAATTTGAGGTTAGAATTTTTTGTCTTAGTTCAAACCATATTTTATTTGAACATGACGAGCAAGAAATACAGGCAAGAAGTACAAAGATCAAAAAGGATTCGGAAACAAGTTTCAAAAACTTATACTAATCTGTTTCCTTATTATTAATGATAAAGATGACAGACCCTTTTTAGGTAGTTACATAAAACGGTTTTAAGCTATATTACAAAATATTTGAGATTTACATACATATTGAATATGAAATCATGTTAAATTACACAAATGGAACACGTTCTAGTTATTCGGAAAGAATCTAAAAGATGTACAATATGTATGTGAAGAAATTTTTGTCTTGACAATTTTATAATTTATTCTCAATGATTTTAGTATCCTTTTGTTTTTTCATTTGAAAACAAGAAAATTTGAACAAATTTGCATGATTCAGTGTAAAAATCATGAAAATTGAGCTAAAATTGACTTCACAACGAATCTTTTTTTTATATATATAAAAGTTGACTTTTCAATGAAATATATAGTGTAAAAATGCAATTATGACTCATTATGGCCAGGCATTGTAGATATACTATGAGTTAATTACTAATAATTTGTCACATTGATCAGTATCGCGTATGCATGCTGAAAAAATCCATGAACGAGTTTGAATGCTTGTAAAATTTGACCCACTCCCTCCAACCCCCTTTCTCATAGTCATAGAAAAGAGAAAAAAAATTTGAATCTCAATATCATAAGTACAAAGTACCAAAAGAGAAGAAACTGAAGGTATAGAACACTAATTTTGATGCCTCCGAAATCGAAGATTGTCCTTGCCCATAACTCTTGAATGGGTGGGGCTATAGCTTTCATAATTCACACGTGTATCCCTTATGACAAGACCTTTCTTTAGGCACCATCAAATCGGACCTTTTCACTTTGACCTTAGAGTTTGATCCACTTTTATATTTTTAAAAAATCCACACTTTAACGTTGGTCATATTTTCAACTGTTGATGCATGATAGTGGATTCATATTTCACATGTGCGTTCATTGTGACAAGACCTTTTAATGGGTATAAACTATAAATACACCTTTTGACCTTGGCCTTAGAATTTTACCCACTTTTCTACAAATTTTCTAACTTTTGTCGTAATTGTTTAACAGTAGGCGCCAAGGCTTGAAAATCATATTTCACAAGTGTATTTTTGTGACAGAAATTTCCTTTGGATACTCACATTTTTTTTTACTTGTTTACCTTGACCTGTGGAGTTTGACTTTGTGTAAATACTTTGTTTAAAGGTAATTCCGATAGTTCAAGGTGACTGGCAGAAGAATTAATAAAATTCGTGTCCATTTTCTATAACGGAACAACATTTTAATTAAGTTCCTACTTGATCTGTACAAGGATCTCATAAGTTATATTTGGATGACCTTTTAATTGGCCATACCGTTGAAAGGAGAGGCATACCAAGCTCATAAAAAGCGAAAGGATTACTCATCACTCATAAGACCTTGACAAAAGGTCATTCAAGCAAGTTCAAGGCCATTTAGAATTGGCAGAAAAAGGTATAATTTGTATAAAGTTTATCAAATTCTAACAGGGTAACAGTGGAAGCTGATACTTTACACAATATTAATGGTTAAGAATTACAATTGTGTCACGTTCTTGACCAAAGGTCAATTGCAAAAGTTTAAGGTCAGTGGCAGATTAAAGTGTTAATTTGAGTCACAGCTTTGTAAATGGGAAAAAAGTTTATTTTCACATTCTCTATTATTTTTTTTCTGAATAAAGGTTCTTTTATTTATTTATTTTTCTTTATTTTCCGCATATCATAATTATAATTTATTTGTTTTTTTTCTTATTTATTCTTCACTGTATTCAATGCAGATGCAAAAGATTAACTTTATTTTAATATTTATTTGAAATAAAAGATACGATAAACAAGCAAACAGCAGTTATGATAATTGAATTTCATTGTAAAACTTTTTCCTAACTTAGGATACTGAGAATGTGATTTCGGCAATTAGTAGATCCTGTATTATTTTTGTAAATTTTACGGAAGAGCCACCTAGTGTCTTCACTCATGGTTATCGAACCATACGTTGGGCACTAAAACATTACCATTACTGTGATTACGCGTGTTAGATAAGCCGGAAGGTAGCAAAATGCTGCATATCGGTGCAAAATTGTGCCTGACTTTTGTAATATTTCTGGGAATCAACGACGTTTCGTCAGAGACAGTTCAGGGGTCCATTCTATTAAATAGTGGTGTCTTTGACAAGGTAATCAGCTGGCGTAATATTGTGTACAACATGCAGCTATTCGGCTTGTGGAAAAATGTTGAAGTACACTTTTATGGCAACTATACGTCTGTCTGGAGCAATGTTGAAAAGTATTTTTCTTAATCAAAGAAGCTTTTGTAATTGTTTTTGCCAATAGCTGTATATTATACTTATTTTTGTCTTGCACTGTATGTGGAGTTAGTGTGATAAGGTAGATAACTCTATCCATCATTTTGTATATTAGTTTAGTTTTTTATACCTCTACTGATTTTTTCCTATATAAAAGTAAGGCAGTAAAATGTGAGTAATTCCCTAGAAATCTCAGTGAATGGACTAATTCCCCATGCGTTAGTTAAATGAGCTAATCCCTGCTTCGGAAGCTAATTCCCCAGTTATACATAATGATCCTCTAGATTTTACTTTTGTATTGGTCTAATAATTCCCCGTGGGTTAGTCTTGAAGCTAATCTCCCACTATTTGTAATCCTCTATTTGTTTTGGTAATAAAACAGTTAAAAAGTATATCATTAAGGGAGTTAGCAAGATTCCAGTTCCCCTCGACCAAGACTACAGTATTTCCCTCGGCGCAGCTAACTCCCTCAGTGATATACTTTAACTGTATATTGTGTGGACTGTAGGATTTAGGCCTGGCTTGCTTTTGTGATTGAGCCACCTGGCTAGTAATGCAGGGGTAAAGGGTTCGATTCCCAGTCCAGCCAAAATTTTCTCCTTTCCTGTGTACAATGGGAGAGAAGAAAAATGCAGTGGACCATACTGGTATTCAAACCCAGGCCCCCTGAATTTCCAGTGAGGTGTTCTAACAACTAAGCTATCTGGCGGGGATCAAACCCATCTAACTACACATGTATTACATTCCTCCCTCCTTAAAAAGTCTTAGACTGAAGACACTAACCTAGGCTCTTTGATCCCTGGCAGGTCTTTTTCACTTGTCACTTCCAGGGGTGGTACCAAATGTAATGGGAGTGGAGACAAATGCCATGAACCAGACGAGGATTCCAAGCCAGGTCCCCTGAATCTCCAGTCAAATGCTCTATTCACTGAGCTATCTGGCCAGCACAATCAAACCTATCTGACTGCTACATGTACTCCTGTTCCATTTCTTGCCGTTGTCAACATATAAACTTGAAATGCAATTGCATGCTACATGTAGTTGTAAATTCTCAAGTGTGAAAGAACATGGGTAGTGAATCTCTGATGGCAAAGTCAATTTAAGGAGGGGGTATGTGGTATGCAGATTCTTTTTGCTAGATGTGGACTGTTTAGATCAACCTATGTAGCTCAGTTTTAGAGCATCTGACTAGCGAAGTAGGGGTTCATTTCCTTGTCTGCTGCCATAAATTTTCTCTGTTCCTATTACATTTGTTAACTATAGGAAGGATCTTTCAGTTGATATCAATATCAGCCCATTTATCAATAACAAATAGTCACTGAGTTTCACTAAACAGTTATGTTGTATTTTCACAGATTATCAGTAAATTCAAGGCTGTTTTGGTCAAGTTTGATGAGACCTACCCGTATGGAGACAAGCAGGACACCTTTAAGGCGGTGGTGGAGGCCACATTGTCACAGTCTGATATACTCTGTGCTGAGGTCCAGGTAGCAGGTAAGGCTAAAATATCAGAAAATCTATGGAGCATTATGTGGAAACTGGCAAGGATATGACATTTTTCCTCATTACATGTAGTCTGAATCACAAAAAACAATTGTGCAAAGGAAAAAGTGGACTTAAACTCTGAAAAGCACTTAAATTGTTTTTTAATTGGCACAAAGAATTGATTATTTACATATATTAAAAAATATTGCTATAATTTTTTGTTTAAAGAGGGATACAAAGTCTGTAAAAGGGAATAATTAACAGAGATTACATCTTGAATTTTTTTAGATTATGGAGAGAAGGAGAATGCAGACATTGCTGAGAAGTACGGAGCAAAGAAAGACGACTTCCCTGTGTACAAACTGTTTGTAGAGGGCAAAGAGGAACCAGTAACTTATAAAGGAGATGCCAAAAAAGCTGATGATATCAAAAAGTTTTTGATCAGAGAATCAGGTAAATCTTACTAAATGATAATTCCCC
>PRKT01000119.1:1265629-1293884 GCA_003671525.1 Saccostrea glomerata
TTTTTTTTTTTTTTTTGAAAATGATGTGTACGCACTTGCGTACTTGCGTATAGGCAGCTACGCGCCTGATTGATCTAGGGAAACAAATTGAAAAACAGGTTGGATGGGATGGGGGTGGGGATAGTGTTATGTTGCATTCAGCATTACTTTTGTTTTGTTTAGATGCTAAATTTCATGGTATTGATACAAAACTCTTACATATTTAGGTATTTGATGTTAAAAACTACAAGATTTAATACATATATAAAATATTTGTGCTTTAAATACACAAAGGGGATTGTTCTGGGCTAGTTCATGGATTTGCATGTACATGAATACATTATTTAGAGAAAATCTTTGTTGGATAAACCTACACATGAATTTTTGTTTTTAAATGAATTTAAGGCTGCATTTTAATTACCAGAAAATTTTGCTTTAGTGGTAAAGATGAGGCTTTTCAACTGATACCATGATATGGGAAAAAACTTCACATTGAAGAGAATTCTGTTTAAATAATGCCATGGTATTTATCATTTCTCAAATGTATTTACAATGTATCTATTGTTTTAAAAAATTGTAGATCTCCTTCTTCATAATTTGCAACAACCATGCACTATAATTTATTTATGGAGTAACTCTCAGTGCCTACTTCAAACAAAGAACATGTAAAGAGAAAGTTAAGATATGGAGCAGGCATGTGAGGTCATTTATTAATAAAAGGAAAGAAATTTAAAGGAGCAACCAAGAGACATACATGTATCCCCCCCCTTCTTTGGAAAAACAATAGTTAGTGGGCTAGTGGCTTAATCAACATTGTTTGTTTTGTTCACAGAACAAAGTGCTTTTTTTTCCGTACATTTATTCCAACTAAATTTCAGAATGAAATACCTGGAATAAAACATGGTGACCAGGTATTACATGTAAACCAGAACTCATTTTTGAGTTAAAGAAACTAAGGATATAACATCTGAACAATAAATAGGAGGGGAATTTTAAATGCCCAAAAGGGTAAGAAGTCTTGTGTCACCAAATTAGTTTTTTGGCCAGTTTAAAAGGCATTAGAGAAATGGTTATTGTTTGTACCCGTTATTGTGCTGTGACTTAAAGGTAAACCACACGGCTGTATAGCGGGTATTATAAGAATGGCGTGTGGCAGCATGTCAGACTATGCGCGTACAAACTTCCCGCCCCAGTGAAAACATAGATAACATTTTTACAAACAATTCCTATTCATCCATGCAGTATTCATGAAGCTTAAACTTTTAACTATCAATTCAATTTCATCTATTTCATGAGACCATTAACTATTCAAGTCCTATTTTTTCTTGCTGAATAGTTTAACTTTAGTGTCTTTATGAGGGTGATTTTTGAATGTCTACCCCAGTGAACCTTGGGATTATTGCAGACATTAAGCTGTTCAAATATTGTTCTTTTGTTGTTGTGTGAGTGGAAAGAGGATTTATAGTTGCGTTATTAATATGCATGTTTTATAGCAGTGCTGAGGTTCTAAATTTGAACTGGGAATAGATTTCATGTAGTCATCAGTTTGATTGGAGGTGTTTACATCTAGAGGATAGTGCAAGATGTTTTAGTGTGTTATGTGAGGGATTATTTCTCGTGTTGTGTGGATATAGTATCCTATCCATCCAGGCATGGATAGGGCAGGATATAGCTATCCTGGCCGGTCAAGGAGCCCGGTGTCCAACAAGAAAGTGACGTGGAGAGAACCGGTGGACCAGACTCAGCACGGCCAGCAGGGAGCTGTAAGGAACTGTCTCATTTACTTAGAATTATGCAATATGCGCCATTTTAATTTTTCATGAAAATTAAAAAAATTTTTTAGACAGTGTCAAATTAGTATGTAGACTTGTAATTACAGAAAAGCACATTTCTGTCCAATAAAGGGATTTATGTTACTGTGTTAAAGAAAGGTTGAGGTAAGGGTGAGGTGAGGGGAGGGATGGAGGGGTAGGGATTGGGGAGGGAGGATGGGTAGGGGGGGAGGGAAGTATATGCATGCTATTTATTTATAGAATGTTGTGTTATAACAATGGAAGATTATACCTTTTTTGTTTATCTCAAAATTGCTGAGGAAAGAAGTTGACATGCTTATAATCTCTTCTATACATATACTGACAAAAATTGATATCTGCAGTAATTCATAGTGCTTTAAAAAAAATGGAATGGAGAAATCTTATTAATTTTACAAAAAAAACGTTTATAATGTATTTGGTAACGCTGGTAAGTCAGCTTAACTTTGTCACACGGTGAATGCTTACTTCATTATGCAACTTCATTGTTAATTACCATTTTACTTGACCCTCGTAATGTTTACATTGATATTCATTGATATATCACCGAGATCTAGTAATGCTACAAAAAGTGTCAATAGCCGTCTTTTGATTCGGAATGAATCGGATGAGTTAGATAAAGAGTCGCCCGGCAGAAAGATTCTAGGTAGATTGACTCGAGCCTTATCCAAGGTTAAAACCAGTTGCGTTTCCAAATCTCTCTCTGGTCAAACACCCAAAAATTATGGGACCATGATAGATAATGGATTGGAACCTCTCGAGTTCTCACGCTCATAAAAATGGATTATTTAATTATGTTATATAGTGAGGCTGTATCTTGAATCTTGGATTTCTGGAATGGATGTGACCGTGATATGATTATTCTATTGTCTTTCTAACTTGGGTTTATAATGTTAATTTCTTAACTTGTGGAACTCGTAATCAAAACCATGTCCAGAAAAAGTCCTGCAAAAGTAAGTTCTATGAAGGTTATTCTTTTCTTGCATTTTTTTTCTTTGCACAGGTATTTCATATTGAATAACTATGAAACTACTCAACATTTTCTAATAAAGGAACCATTTAAATCCATTTATTTAATATTAGATATTGCCCATGTAACTTGGTGCATTGTAAATAAAATTGAAGCATGGACTAAGCGAGTTGGTTTCTGGTTTTAGACACATACAATTGCCTCTTATTTGGATACATTTTAGCTTGATAAAGGCCTGATATTATTGAATCAGCTATTTGATCGGGGACTAGGTGCTTAGATATAAAAGAAACATTTAAACATTTGTAAAAGGAATTTGATTTTGTTTTGATACCAGGACCTCTTATATTCATTATCTGATATGTGTGGTTTCCAGTGGGTCAGAATAAAGTATTTGTTACATGATTTTAGTTTAATTTGGGCCTGAAAGACCAATGCTTTACACAAACAAAGCATTCACAACACATGGAAAAATTCTTGGTTGTTGAAATACAGAAACAAATCTTTGCAATATTTATAAGAGTTTGTCAATAGGGGTCGACAAAATTTGTGTAGTACTGTGCATAAGAGATTGACTGAAAATGACTTCAAGTGCTCAAGCTGCACAGATAGAACATACCGGTATAGTGTCTTTGAAATGGCAGAGATACTGTTTTGGTCATTTGAAAACTTGCAGAAAGTTTTGATTGATTGAGGAAAATTACAAAAATTTAATACACTGACAATATTGATAAAGTGGTGTTGCCCCTCATGCAGAGGTGTTTATTTGGTTTGAAGTCCTTTACAAACAATCTTATCATTCTTGGGTCACTAGCTAAATGATTTTATTGATTCTTTGTTTGTATATGGTTTATGGAGATGAAATCTGGATTGTTTTTTTCTCCTTTCTAAGTACATGTATGTAGATGAAAAATTGCTGAGGAACTTTACGAGACTTCAGTGTAAAAAAAACTGGCTACTGTCTTCTTGGAGTTTGGAACTTTGGCCTACTAAAGAGTAAAAACTGGCACAGAAAATTTATCAATCATTGCATTGAGGAGTTATCAATGAGATTTCAGTCATCTTGCAAGTCTGCAGTTTTTTTCTAGGTCAACTAGAATTTACCAATGGTTGGGTTTTTTGCAACTTTATGTACTAAGCTACAACAATTTGGTGCATCAATTAATGGGAAGAATCAAAACCAAATCCAAGAAAGTGTTGTACTCAAAATGATGGCAATGATCAGTAAAATATAAATCATGATATAAATTTTATGGTTAAAAGTATTAATTCTGATTACCGTTGTTGCAATAGTGATTGATCAGAACAAAAAGGTTTTATAAGATTCCTTGCATAAGAGGTTAGGTTCTAGTGGACCTTAATTGCAATTGCCATTGAATTTTAATGGAATTTGGATTTTCTTCATAAAAAGCACATTGTATATGTTCCCATTCCTTTCTTTTCTTTTCATTGTTTAGATATTACTTTTGTGGAGTTCTTTTTAGTTATTTAGAATATGCTAATCCAGATCAGTTTTTTATGTCGTTCAAAGATTTTTAAATTGGGAAGTCAGGTCTTTGAAATAGGACCACGGGCATTCAAGAAGAGCCGATGAGTCTATCAAAGGACCTTTATTTGTTAAATCTTAATTTATTTTTTTTCATTAAATGCCCCATGAAAGATAAAAACATGTATTAGGAGGGGATTACAAGAAGAGGTGTAGCCTACAAGTTATTGAGATATTAATTTTTCTGTCTGTTGACGGGGATTATTTCATGTTAAGACATGCATCATGTAGCGGTATTTAACCTCAGAGGGTTACAATACGGAAATGTTATTCTCTGTTTGTTAAGTTTTAATAAAAAATTAATGCATATCCTTGTTTCAATATTGATGTTTATTAGCTCACCTGAGCCGAAGGCTCAAGTGAGCTTTTCTGATCACATTTTGTCCGTCGTCCATCCGTCTGTCTGTCCGTCTGTAAACTTTTCACATTTTTGACTTCTTCTCAAAAATCACTTGGCCAATTTTGACCAAACTTGGTAAAAAGCATCCTTGGGTGAAGGGGAATTTAAATTGTTAAAATAAAGGACCAAGTCCCCTCACAAGGGGAGATAATCAAGAAAAGACAAAAATAGGGTGGGGTCATTAAAAAATCTTCTTCTCAAGAACCACATGGCCAGAAAAGCTGAAACTTATATGGAAGCATCCTGGTATAGTGTAGATTCTAAATTGTTCAAATCATGACCCCCGGGGGAAGGGCAGGGCCACAATGGGGAATCAAAGTTTTACATAGGAATATATAGGAAAAATCGTTGAAAATCTTCTTCTCAAGAACCACTGGGCCAGAAAAGTTGAAACTTATGTGAAAGCATCCTTGGGTAGTGTAGATTCTAAATTGTTCAAATCATGACCCCTGGGGGAAGGGCGGGGCCACAATGGGGAATCAAAGTTTTACATAGAAGTATATAGGAAAAATCTTTGAAAATCTTCTTCTCAAGAACCACTGGGCCAGAGAAGCTAAAACTTATGTGGAAGCACTCTGGGGTAGTGTAGATTCTAAATTGTTCAAATCTTGACCCCTGGGGGAAGGGCGGGGCCACAATGGAGAATCAAAGTTTTACATAGGAATATATAGGAAAATATTAGTACCTAAACAAGCATCTGTACATGTGAATGCTGAAATAGCAGCAGCAATTGCCGACGCAATTCATCATGGCCATGTACACATTCAGTTTTATAGAACAAAGTTGTACATGCAAGGATAGTAAAATATAATTGTATGATGTAAATAAATGCATTAAAAAACATAACAAAGTATAAGATCTAGAAAGATATTTAGATGAAACATGAGCTATTTTAAAAGCACTTGATCTACTGAGGGAACTTGCTTTTTGTAGTTAACTTGAAAAATGGTGTACTCAGAGTTAAAAAAAAACAGTACAGAACTTACATTATATATAATCATTTTGTATAACTACTGGTTAGTATTGTATGAAACTTCAGTTCACCATCATGCCAATTAAGACAAAAAATTCAGAATAGGGAGGAAAATTTTTGTTATATCCAGTAATTTTCTAAAAACAACTTTGCTGTTAGAAGTCTTTAATTTACACAACTTACATAAGATGCAATTGAGTAAAATCTTGAAATATGATGGGAGCTTGATTTGACCATAGCTGTATAGATTAATTAAGGAGGTCTACTGCTTATTGCAGGATCACATCACCAAAACCAGGGAGCTGGAAAGAGAACTCCGTGCCCTAACCATAGAGAAAACCAGAGCAGAAAACTTACTAGAGGTAAATATTGTATGTCACACATCTTAGTATGAGACTTTGGCACCATCTATTCCAAAAAGCAGTTTGTAGAAATTTCAAACAAATATTAATGCAGTTTAAATATCAGGGATATGTCCTGTGTTATATAGGAATAAGGATGTCATGAAGTCATAAACCATGAACCCCTGGATTACCATTATCTACCAATATCTTATGTCAATGGGCACTGTATCTTTGTGAACTCAAAAATATTGTTATATTTTCTAAAAAAAAAAAATTTGTTTAATAAGTTTTTTTTTGTCCAACCCTGATGTTAAACATGCTGCTTACAGAACAAGTCGGAGTTCTCAGTACGAATGTCCTCAGTACAACAAAGCTACCAAAGATCAGAACAGACCGTTTACAACAGGGTATTCAATGTGGCATGGCTACCATAATGCATGATTAGAAACAGTTTCCCGGCTTCTTAAATTGGCACTGGCAAAGCGAAAGATTTTTTTTGATTTGTGAATTTTTTAAGCATGCCTTTTTTGCACTATTTAATGTTATATATTTATTCAAAGAGTTATGAAATTCAAAGAGTATACTAAGTATATACAGGGATAGTTTTGCTCAATGTTATTTTTTCCGTATCATGTAGGCGAAAGCTTTTGCCCTATTATTTTTATTTTAAAGGCAAGAGCTCTGTTGTTTTAAAAGAGATATTACTACGTTTGAATTTTGCCCCATTATAAATTTGCCACTTTTGACAAGGGGAAAAGAAGCAAAACTTTCCATGAATACTTATATTGATACATATAATCTTTCAAATGATATAGGATGATTAATTTCCAAGTACCTTGTAAAAAATGAAGATTGGTTCCTTGTATTCTTTGGGTATTTCCTTAAAAAAGAAACATTAATAGGGCTTTGTGTTATTTGGTATATGTTTTCCTCCAATTAGTTATCGTATGCTTATGCCGTTGTCTAATTTCTTTGTATTTTATGCATTATTAGGATTTACAACAAAGAATCCAACGCCAAGAAGAGAGTAATGCTCGAATTCGGGATGAGAACTCCAATCTGAACCACGATGTAGACCAGCTGTTGACGGTGGTCAGAACTGCCAGAAACACAGGGAAATGGGAGGTAGGTCATTGGTCTTCAACTGGGGGAGGGGGTGGGGGGATGACATAAAATGATTAACTATGCACACATATTGAACTCTTGATACTCCATCAGACTCTGAATAATGTTTAGTCATAGCTTTGTAATTCAAGTAAAATAATCAGATAATAATCAGATACTATAGTTATGGCCCTGTCCTTTGTGTTGATGTCAACTTGGGGAGGGGGTGGGGGGGTGACATAAAATGATTAACTATGCACACATATTGAACTCTTGTCCAATGATACTCCATCAGGCTCTGAAGAATGTTTAGTCATTGCTTTGTAATTCAAGTAAAATAATCAGATAATAATCAGATACTACAGTTATGGCCCTGTCCTTTGTGTTGATGTCAACTTTACCCTCCTCCAAGTCAGCTTTAAGTGCCTTATCAGAATATGGATTGTTGTTTCATGTGCCAGCACTTTAACTAGATAGTTCAGCAAGGATGCAATAAATCCATAGGGTTCAGAATGGCCCAAGTGTGTCACCCCTCAACCTCTCAAGATGGTATCTTGTTGTTTGGACATGGGCAGTACTGATCTATTTTCGTAGTATTTGGATCCTAATTTTTATTGGGTATCATAGTGTCACATGACGTGGTATTGTTTAGGTTTTGAATCTGTCAAGATGCAATCACCAGAGAGGCTTAAGGTGGCACAAGACCTAGTATTGTATAACCTATCAAACTTTTCAAGATTCTATCAGAGCATGGGGCCCGAAAAGTAGATGGATTAATTAGTATTGTTGAACCTTTCAAGAAGCTAATAAAGACATTATTAATATTAATTCACACTGAGGCTTAAGTCTTTTTTTTACCTTTGTTAAAGAATGACATTGAAATAGATTTTTTTTGCCTGTGATATTAAATTTGCAAAGGGGATTAAAAGATGTCCAGGCAAAATGTAAAGGTTTCAATCTTCTTTCTGTACATGGGAGTGCTGAAAATATAATGAATTCAGAGTAATGTGGAATTTCTTGTATTGCAGATTGACAATGTTCGATTTCGTGAACTTTCGAAGGAACAAGTCTTTGGGGTCATGAGAGAACCTCTAACTAGATTGTAAGTTTTTATTCAAATATATTTATTAAAGAAATTGAACTACAGTAAAACTTGCCTAATCAAGGCACCACTGGTTCCAAAGAAATTGGCTTCATTAGACAACATTCTAGCTTTAATAAACGTCTAAAGACATGGACTAAATTTTACTTAATACATGTACATGTATTTGGCAGGAATATTTTGTTGTGCAAAACATCCATATTAGACAAGTTTTACTGTACCATTAATCTGTTTATAATTTTTACTTATGTATAGTGTGCACCCCAATTATTGGGTCAATTATAGCAATAAATTAAAAAAAAAGAACTAATGTTTAAATTTATGCAAAATTTTGAAATGAATTAAGATGCATTTGAAAAATTACAGAGGTAGTGATGAAGCATTAGATGAACAACTCAGGAATCTTAAGGAACAGTTACGCAGGAGAGATGAGCAACTGGAACAGCTTAGTAGAGAGGCCGCAGTACGATCTAAGGTGAACTATTTATAACGCAGAAAGCAATGTTGAATACTGTAAACCAAGTATTATACGCGTGCGATAAATATCCGCGAGTTCCGCGAGTAATCTCTGCTCGCGGATATTAATCGCCGCGAACCAGTTGCATGTGCATTAGATCTATAATTCCCAAGTTATGATTAGAATTACCTGCCCCCTTTTGAATACCGATCCCGACACTTCAAATCACGGATATTATATCACGGAAGAACTTCATTGCACTAGACGCAGTTTAAATTTAATTACAAACATTCCTTTAAAAAAAAAACGAATGGCAAATCTATAACAATTTGTCGAAACATGAATTAAAATATCAGTTTGTGTCATTATTCATTTATTGTCACAGGCGAGTTAGAGAGCCTTGTTACGGTAATCATGTTAATTACGGCCAATTATGGCCAAGCCCTGCACTGTCCCAACCATTTGTAATAATTGCCCTTTGGCTATGTCGATCTCGGAAAGCGTCTATTACCCAGTTAGCATGAGGCACTTTTACACTTTAGAAATACTTGTGGAAATGAAAAAAAATGTGACCCCTTGTTCGCGGAAATAAATCGTCGAGGATTAGTTCTCTAGCGGTTAGTCGCGAATAAAAAATGACGCGTATAATAATTGGTTTACAGTACATTATTCCCTGTTTTATAACAGATTTTTGTCTGGAACTTTCAAATTGTAAATGCAGATTTTGGGTAGATTCATATAGACTGAGAGCTAAACTGTATTGTACTAATTTTTATTTCCAGAGGAGACCCGAGGATGCCGATTCCTCTACATCTAGTCAGTCAGATAAAGATTACGCTGTCATGCAGCTTAAAACGGACCTCAGACGCGCGGAGCAGAGAGTGGAGGACCTTCAGTTAGAGGTATGTATGGAGAACAGTAACGGGATTCATGAAAAGGAAAGATAACAATGCAATGTCAGGATTAGTAACGAAAAATCAGAAGAAATATTGGAAGAAAGAGGGTGTTATTTCAATGATTTGATAACTGTTTCTTCCTATTTATATGTGTCACAGTCTCTCAATATTGATTTTGATTGTGAACAATTTTGCTCAATATGTGTTGAATGAAGGATTTTTTTCAACTATTATCAGGTTTCAAATCGTGAGAGGAAGATGAATTCCCTACAATCCCAGCTACATGATCTACACAAGGAGATCTCCAGACGGGACACAGAGATCACCACACAACAGCAATCAATCAAAATGCTGCAGGAGAAACAGCGCTACCTGGCAGGGGAGGTAAGCCTTAATGTTTTAACCTTAACCATAAGGTCTTCTGAAAAATGAGAATCTGGTATAACTTTAAATCTGGGTATCTTATCGTGAACCAAATCAGTTATTTGAAGAATTGTACTTATAATAGGGCTGGGCAATAATATCGATATTTCAATATATTGCAATACAATGACAAAAAATATCGTATCGCAATACGATTTTGTAATATCGATATTTTGGCAATATGCTTAGATTAAGGAATTATGTCATTAAATATAAAAATGGACTTATGAAAGTTTGTTATTAAACCAAACAGTAAGACAGAAGTTATTTTGTGGGGACATTTCAGAGCATAACTTAATTGAAATCAACAACATTTTTTTCCCGTGTTGGTTACTCATCATGGTTATGTACATTCTGCATGTAAATTATAGTTAATGTAGTAAGAAAATGCCATTTTTATTACATTAAAAATATTGCAATACATATCGCAATACAATTAAAAATATCGCAATATATCGCAATACGAAATCTCGGGCCAATACCCAGCCCTAACTTATAAGGTGGAATGGGTAATGCATAGATTATCTACATTTAAATGAAAAGGATGCCCTAAATGTAATTTTTTCTTGAAATTTATATAAATGGTTGGATCATATTTTGTATGGTTTATTTCTCCTAGACCTTTTCATAGTCACTCATATAAAAAATATTCTTTTTCAGAGTGGAAAGGCAGATGATACCATTCGACAGTTGAGAAATGAGCTTTCCATGAGCAAAGAAAAGTACTCACAAGTATCACATGATGTAAGTATCCAAACATCTCATACAAAAATTAAATGTACTGTGTAGAAATAATAATAATATTGGCATTTCTGCAGAAAGATATTAACTGATTAACTTTAGCATTTTGTAAAATCTGTAATTTTGTCCTGGAATCAGGTTGGTCCTCAAGACAAAGTAAGTTAATATTGCTTTGGCATGCTCTGTTTCCATGCAGTTCCAATTGCAGCATAAATCTATGTCACACTTACATCTGATGACTTTTTATATAAACATGTATTTCTTAAATTTCATTAGGGAATGTTGACATGAAGGATCTCTAAAATGTTGCGAAAAAAGTCTCAGTCTAAATTTTCAGTGGTAAAATGTTTGGGTGTATCTAGATCAAAATAGTGAATGTCACGCATGACTATCTCCATAAAAGATTACATTACAACTTATTGGAATACTTCTAGAAAATTAAATGCAAATTCTACTAGAATATAGATGCAATGGCTTTATAATTTTGTGTTCTGTAATGCCTTTGATAAAGAAATGTGAAAATATACAGTCCACAACAAATTGCAGTGCATGGTTAGATATTGCTTTTAGTTTTATTGCACATTATTTTGGCCAGTTTGTTTTCTTCAACGTCTCAAATTTTAAAAATAAATAACAGTAAGCTTTTAAGTTGACCTCAGGTTCTGGGTTATTTATTTAATTTTTGCAGGAAAAAAATTATATTTTTATCATGAGGGACTTCAAGACTGTCAAATTGGATATTTAAATATTTGCCCAGACTTGTTTGGTTTTAACTAATGTTCTTTGTTAGTGCCAACAGAATTTTAATCAATAGGTAACAATCTGTGACAGTGTGTGTGTACCTCCAAACTGTTATCAATAAAGGGTTCAGTTAATTAATTAATTAGATTATGTTTTGGTGTAAAATTGTTATGACACGTAAATACAAATACTTGCAAGACACAACCATTAGATAAAAATTAGATAATTAAACACTCTAGAATGAAACAATTCTGAAATGGAAAGTTATTTTAAAAGTAAAAAAACTTTTAACTTTACTTAGACGAAGTTACAAAAAATAAAACTTTGAATAAAAAAAGATATTTGTCACAGCCATGGAGCCTCCATATTTATTGCATAAATTTTATCTTAAAAATGTAATTTTTATCTTCAAAAATCTAACTGCAATAATTGTTGTCATTGGTCTAAACTATTTGAATCTCTCAGTACATCAATAATGCTTTATCTATAAACATGGATAAGACAAAATGAGGTTCATGTATTTTGATCAGAATTATGTTACGTAAAATTATTTTTAACACAAAAAGCATTAATTTTGTTATAAAATCCAATGAAAATGTCTTTATCAGAATTACATATTATGAAATAATAGACTATTAAAACACAATGAGCTCTCGTTTTGCACCTATTTGCTATTTTTTGTCTAATTGTCCCAGACTGTATTTTAATGATATGGACAGGTAAATCTTGATCAATATTGATTTATGGAGTTTTAAACATTATCTGGTTCTGTGTTGTGAACATTAAGTATAAGCTGGTGTGTGTGCAAAGTCCAGGCTTTCAAAGAATGTTGATTTAAGAAGGACCTTTTTTCTGCAAACTACCAAAACATGCAAAGGACACCTTGAATGGGAAAAAATTGGTTTTAAACAATTTACAAAAATTAATACATAATGGTTGTAAAATTGTTCCTGGATTGTATTGAAGTAATTATTTACAGCCCAAAGGAGTGAAATTCAAACTGACAGGAATATTTTTAACGGGGATAGTGGATTAAAATTAAAAATGGAAAATGGAATACATGCACTGTCAGCCAGTGTCTATTGAATAGCTCTGTGCTGATTTTTCAGAAACTCAGTGATCTGTTTAGATGTGCTTCAGAGTGGATTGCTTCTTTTATTAAATTTTCTATGAGGTGGAATCAATTCTGAATTGTATTGGCTTTAATGCACAATGATGAATTGTGCTTCATGAAAAAAATGTGTTTTTCAAAACTTTTTTTTCAATGGCAGCAGACAACACATCCCCATTTGATAAATCTCTATTCTGGGTATGCTTTATTTGACTGGGAAAGATTTCTTCATCAATTACACTTGTATATTATGAATGAATTGATAAAAAACATGCACTGCCAGGTAGATAAATATATGTACTTTATGTGAATTTAACACTTTATACACATTGTAGGTAAATCACTATGAAAGAAGAATCAGGACATTAGAAAATGAGCTCCACGAATCTAAAGATCAGAGAAGGAAGGCCCTGGAGGAGGTGTGTATGGTTTGATAGATATCACTATAAGGGTAAATTCATAATAAGTGTGTTCAATTTAAGTGTTTTTTACTGTATAAAATTCGGTTTGATGTCTGTTTGTATAGAGATCTGTAAGACTATTGACACAATTTTAGTCTCTGTATATATTAAAGTAAGAGATAAGATAAACAAAAATATATAACCAAGGTTGATTATTCATAAAAGAAACACCAAAGAAATTGTAATATAAAGAACAAAAATGAAATTTTTCATTTTTTTTTTTTCATGTACCTGAACACTTGTTTGAAGTTGAATTAATTGTTTACAGATGGGCATCCTTCAAGAGAGAATCAGGGAAAGTCAGTTATCCACTAAAGACCACCACGAAGTGCTCAAGTCGGAGTTGGCCAGAAGAGACGATACGATACAAAAACTACGACGTGATGTGCTTCAACTCCAGGAAAAACGAGATGCTGCTGTCAGTGAGGTATGGATGTTAACTGATGAATTCTAGTAGTTATAGGCATATAGATTAGAACTGCAGTGATAGACAGCAAGAGTATACAATGTTCAAAGCTTATTTTAATGAAATATTAAATCTTTAAATTTTATTTTTTATGAAATTTTAATGAATCATGTATCTTTGTACTTTATAAAAAGTGAAAGTAGTTTGCTACACAAATATTGCACAGCATTTTTCCTTGTAGTAGGTATTATTTATACTTTGTAGAATTTGTGTCCAAAAAGTTAGGGGCATAGGTCATCAACATGCCCCATCTTACAGTCTTGCTTACTATTAAATTGATCGTTTTCATTTGGGACAAAATTTTTGGGGGATGGGAAAAAAAATGAGCATATATATATATATATATATGCTAGTATATTCAATGTTTCAATCCTTGGGGAGAAGAAAACAATCTTAAAAATGTTATTTTATTATTATTAATGTATGCCAGAAAAGATTCAATTTTTTCAATAAAATTCCAACAGTCAGTCAATCATTTATAAAAGTTAATGTATTTATCAGCATCCATTTCCACTGTAAACAATATAGATATTCCCATTTGTATGTATATCGTCTGTTTGTCTGTCTAGCTGGACCAACAGTCATGTAATGTCAATCAAATGAAGGACCAGAAAAAGCACTTAGAGGATGAGGTAATCTGGGTGGTCCTGATGCTTTGTATACACTAATATATAATCACATTGTGTTGTATTCTCTCTTCACTCAAACCAAATTAACTCTACCCTTTGATGTCAACTTTTAACAGGTCTGCTTTGGATTATTTATTTGATACTATGTATGAGTTAACCATGCATGTAGATACTCTTCTTTTTTTGGCATGGCTAGTTCAAATTTTGTTGTGGTTTTATTTATAAAGTTTCATAGCCTTCTGAAACAGACATCAAATTACAGGAAAATGAAAAACAATACTTCAATAAAATTATGAAATATGGGTCTGTTTTTGTTGAAGTCTGTGAAAATTGAGTTGACATTTTCTGTAGAATTTTATAAATGTACTTAATGATATTGGATTTCAGTGATTAACATGCTACATCTTTATAAACTAGCTATTTCATATACTACTTTTGCAAATACAGTTATTGTTTGCTTTCTTGGAGTGACATTATTTGATTAGTATGCTTAAAAGTCATCACTTAATATCACATATGACATCATATGTGTAATACCCATATTTCTAGCAATTCTGCTGAACATTTATCGGTTAAATCTTAAAATAGTCACTTAAAACTAAAATTGTTCTATAACTTTAATTGCCTGTAAATGAAAAGTTTACATATTCAAAGCGTTTTTCTTGTGCTGATCTACATGGATTTCTTTGGAATGTTTTCAGATTCATAGATTGGAAGCTAAGAACAAAGCTTTTGAGGATGAATTGACATCTTGTAAGAAGGCATATGATGAAGCAAGAGTTGATGTAAGTAAAAAAATATTAAAACTCATTATTATGTACAGTAAATTTCATGTAAGCCATTATTCTGAGTTCAAAGGTCACACTTGTACATTATATTCAGTGATGTTTTTTTCATGAGCAGCTATGATAGCTAAAATGTATATTTGGTGAATCCTTGCATTAATTCCATATCTGATTTTAATATTCTCTATTTTTAGCAGTATCTTTCCTTCCCAAGCCTTTTATATGAAGCTTGTTTAAAATTAACTTTTTTTGTTTTTTCTGTATTCTGAAATTTAACAAATATGTACATGAGATTTTTCCCTATATATACAGCAGATGCTTTTTATTTGAAGTTTTCACATAAAAAAGGGATTTTCCCTCTAGATGTAACATAATTTTCTTTAGAGGAAATAGTCGTTAACAAATAAAGTTGTTGTGCCAGAACAACTCAGCGTTCATATAGGTTTATAGCCAGAGCCTTAATTAAATTTCTTCACATTAATCTGCTAACTTTCTTCATCTGTTGAAATCTCTTGAATCCATGCAGGCCAGTTCGACAGTAACCAAGATGTCGCGAACGGAAGCAGAAATGCAATCTCTGCGTTCTCAACATGCTGACTCTTTGGCACAGGTAGAATGCCGCAAATTGCTCCACAATCTAGTGACCTGCACACGCTTAGCTTTTTTTTTAATCCTAGCTTATGTTTTTTTTATTTGCCAAGTATTGTATGTATATTTGTCTGTGGAATGCATTCATTATTTTCTTAACAATTTTAATCCGCATAAGGCAAAACTTGTGCATATATATAATTATATATACTGTATTGTTCACTATTTATTAATGGTTTTTGTCATGTATAGTCTGGTGTTTGAGTTTTATTTTGTGTTGGTCTGTATTGTAATGAATTTAACCAGTAGAAAGCTAACCTGAATGGTTCACAGGGTGACAGTACAGGGTGATGTCCCTTGTTTTGAGGCTTGGTCGTAGGATTTTAATGGGGGCATTGATTTTAGTTTATTGCTGTATTTAGTCTTCATTGATATTTTACATATTCATATCATTTATTTATGTTCTCTTGCGATCATAAAAACATTGCATGGTCTGTGAGCAGATACATTTTCTTCAATTGATAATTTCTAATGAAAAGCCATTTACATTTCTGTGCTGCATGTTCTGTGCTTAAATGTTGTACACATAAGCGGAATTGCATGTTGTGATGTACAAATGTCTCAAAATATGATCCTGTAGAAATCCTTGTCAAAGATAATTATCAAGCTTTTTATCAAGAGAAAACACTCTTCATGTTAAAATGAGTTTTACTTAAGCATTACACTGTTACTGGTAGGTGAAGAAGCCTTTTTATTTTTAGCTCACTTGAGCTAAAAACAAAGCATGTTTTTCTGATCACGTTTTGTACGGTGTTTGCCTTTTCATTTGTATATAAACTTTTCGCATTTTCAACTTCTCAAGAACCACTGGACCAATTTCAACCAAACTATTGCCACAAAGCATTACTGAGTGAAGGGGAGATAATTAGGAATTTATGGAAATTTTAATGTCATCTTTTAAAAATCTTTTCAAGAACCACTGAGCATGAAAAGATAGAAACATTAAAAGGTTTCAATGTATAATGTAGGTTATAGGTTGGAAAACTCTCCAAAGTCATTATTCACAATTATATTGAAGCATCCTCAGGCAGTATAGATTAAGGTCTGTTTGGACTATCTCTGGGGATGGAGTAGGACCACAATGGATACCGTAATCAAAGTTTTATACAGAAATAAATTAGAAATTCTTTTAAATATTCTTCTCAAACACAGCAAAGCCAAGATTAGTCATATGGAAACATCCTCAGGATAATGCAGATGCTAGTTTGTTTAAATCATGACCCTTTAGGGTAAAATGGGACCACAATAAATAATCAAAGTTTTTCATAAGAATATATAAGGAAAAATCATATAAAGAGTAATAGTTGTCATTTAGTGACTCAGGTGAGCATTGTGGCCTATGGGCCTTTTGTTTTTATACTTCTTATGTATAGATACCCAACCTGCAGCACCAGGAGTTAACTCCCTTGAGTCATCTAACATTTTTTACCATCAATGCAATTATGACAATGTTCCTTGAAATGATAATTAAGATATTTTTCTGGTTGAAAAGAAATAGATTTCAATTACATACTAAATTTTATCTGAAGTAACCCAGTCATTTTCCTCATAAATTCTCTGATTTAACCTGCAGTCTTTTGGTTCTATGAGTTGGATTTCCATTCTGAAGTTCTGTTTTAAGATGTTGATCTTGACCTTTTTTCAGATTCAGAAGCTGACCAACAGTCTGCAGAAATTACAGATCTCATCTAAGGACACAAGAGACTGCCTGACCTCAGAGGTATGTCTAGGTTTTATTTCAGTTTCATTTAAACTCTTAATTTAAGCATGTGTGTTGTTGGTATATTTTTAATAATTTGCACATTTCTTTAGTAATATATGTATTTATGTCAAAATTAAAATTTAAAAAAAATGTTTTTTTAAAGTAACTACTGCACTTTTGTCTAGGCTCTTGATATTTAAATTTCAGGTAATTGTTAAATTTGTGATTATACCATTTGCAATTAAAAAAAAAAAAAAAAAAGGATTTATAAGTTTTTGTATGCTTGTAAAATATAGTGCTGATGATTGTTCTAGAAGACTACAACAGGGCAAATGCACAAAAAAAAATGTTTTTTCTCTTGAGTTATAAGTATATGAATGTACAAAGAAAATTTCTGGAGATAGGTACTTTCAACCTTTTAACACTTGTGTCCCTGGTGACAAGAAATCTATAATATTGGTACATCATGTCGAGACACAGTTGACCTGAATAACTTGCACAGAATGCACCAAAGCACATTTCTAATAATTCTCAATCATCAATGTTGTTGAGTAATGGTTAATTTAGGTTTTAATTTTTATGTTTGTGGTTTAAGATGTATGACTACAGTAGACCTGGTGTAAGTTTCGCACATTTTTATCCAACAAAATATGCTACATATATTATTATATATACTCTTTCTCCATATTGCATGCATGTTTTATCAAAATGCATACAGACCTGTTCAAATGATCTTAAAATTGTAAGATATATAGAAATGAAGTGAAAATTTATCTGAATTTTATAACTTCAAATTTCTTAACTTCTTTATTAGACAACTAGGTTACATAGATTTCAGTTAATCAATCTGCACTGTCATTAGTTTTAAAATAGAAAAAAAATATATAGATATGCACATGCTACTTTAGAAATTCTTCATCAAAAGATCTGATAGATGTTAACTGAAATATTTAGTGTCTTTTGTTTCAGTCTGTCTTGTAAATGTCCATCTAATTGTTCTGAACGTTTCCCTGATACATGTATATTAATGAATTCCACTAATTCTAATCTCAAACTGAAAATCTGCATTTGAGTAACTTTTTTGTTTATCTTGAATGGATTGCAATTTTTTTTGTTTTTGGTCATTTATCTGAATGTTTTATTGGATGTTTTAACAATTTACTAACTACTTCACTAACATTTACCATAATAAAGCAGAGGGGAGCAACCTTTGCCCTGTTTTGATGGACTCTTTATCATTTGTGTTTAGGTGGCAGAGAGACATGACAACATTGTGAAACTGAGGAATGAGAATCGTGAAATCGAGGAGAAGATGAGGGAGGCGTTAGCCTCGGCCTCTCACAGGGGGGAAGTCATTAAACAGCTGAGGGAGGAGATCAAACAGTACCAGGGGAGGGTAAGTTATATATACTTATCATTAAACAGCCCCCTCCCCCTGATGTATATCTATCCATGATATTTGAAATATCTGAATTCTTATGCATATTCTCATATAAGTTAACAGTACATGGTCATTTTTAGCAACTTGAAGCTGAAGATGAAATTTGATATTAAATTTCGAACACAATACTTTTTGAAACAAATGTTAGAGGGAAAAAATTTGATTTCAAAAATTTTGAAATTATTTATTTATTTTTTCCCTATTTCAGGTTCAAGAATCTCAGAGGAAGATAGACTCCTTGGATCAAGAACTACAGCAGGCCAACAGTCGTTACACTGCCCAGGCTCGAGAAGTGGACCGACTACAGACGGTCATCCAGGAACGCGACCTGACCACCAGCCAGCAGGAAACCATCCTCAAGTCGGACATCGCCGAGCGGGAGGAAGATCTACACAGGTTCAAGGCTGAAATCTCAGTGTTACACGAAAAACTGGCACAGAATGGAAATCAGGTGATGATCTCAATCAAAGAGGACTTCAGAGTTTTTTATTAAAAAGTTCACATTTGATGAAGCCTGGAAGTATTGGAAGAATTTATTCAATTAATATCTCTCTCTCTCTCTTTCCCCTCTCTCTCTCTCATCTTTCTTTTTGTAAAACCATGGAAAAATAATAAATAAAAAAAAAAAAGAAAAAAAAAAGGTCACATTTATAACAAAAAAAGTTAACACTCATAAAAAAAACATAAACAAGCATATGAAAGAAATATAAGTGAGCATTAATTTGTTTTTAGTACATGTACGAGGGTTGTTAGAAAAGTTCGCGGACACATTGAATTACAGAAAATCTATTGTGTACTGTGAAGTATGACCTATGTTTGAATGAATTCCTACATTTTGTTTATTGGTATGTAAAAAATCAGGTCAATATAATAAAATCTTAAAATTTTACAACTATTTTTACTATGGGGTTATGGGATTCACGGAGCAATCACTTGACGTAAGGCGACGTGACAACCAGATTTCAACCCTTTAAGCTTTGTCGCAGTTCTTTAAATCTTTAATTTCTTCATATTTTTCTCATATTTTTTCTACTTTAGAATTGAATATATATATCAAGACATATTACTTTTCAACTATAATGCCTTTTGTACTGTTTCGGATATTATTGAGATCTTAAAAAAAAAATCTATGCAGTCAATCGATCAGGTATGGAAACTATGCAAAACCATATCTCTAGGTGCAACGCAACATCCATGCGATAGGGGGTATTGAAGTACCGATGTAGTGAATCATTTAAATGTTTCTCCTTCCATTCTTATGAAGCTACAACCATTTGAAAACTTGTTCTTTGTATGTGTCGGATATTCCCGGCAGCATTTTAAACATTTTAATCTCCTTTTAGACATTTTCCTGTCTGCACACATAATTTTACGTAGTGCAGTGCTCCATGACGCCCAATGACTTTCCGATTTTTGGCTGTGTTTTTAAGTGTTGATCATTTATTAACAGCTATAAAACAGCCATATACCCTCCAATTTAGTTCAAAATTTCTCCCAGTGACGTTTCCTGCATACTTTAGCGGCAGGTAAAATATCATAAATCTCTTGGCACTACAATTTGTGCAATTTTTGATTTTAATAAAGAGTCTTTGTGATGTAAACTTGCCAAAATGCAGCATGCTCCGTGAAGCAAGATTTATCAAAATAAAAATGCCGTATATTTTTCAATAATCACCGGAGAGCACCAAATTCTTGTATATTTATTGGAAAAAAGCTCAAGATTATATCTGGAAAGTTTGACCAGTTTCATGGAAATAGCGCGCTCACAATGGAACTTGTCCGTGAACTTTTCTAACACCCCTCGTATACTAGTATATCTGAAGTGACAAGTAAGAAATGAACTTGTTTCTATTTGTAGTTGATCAACAGAGATGATCAGATTGCGAGACTGAATAAGGACATAGCTGATCTTCAGGAACAGTTATCTCGTAAAGACTCCTCATTAAAAAATCTCGACCATGAATTTAGAAACGCTCAGGATGAAAGAAGACATGTCGAAGATACTGTAAGGATGAAAACTTTTCATTTTTGAATTCTCTCATTCAATTCCTTTATTATTTAAAATAGTTGTCAGATAACTAGACTGAAATATTTGTTCTAATAGAAATTGTAAAACCCTACAAACAGGGAATGATTTAACTGTTTCATGGCTAACTGATTTTGATATTTGTGCTGCAGCTTTCGCGGAGAGAAATCAGCATACAGCAGTATGAGGGAGACCTGGCCCAGGTCAAACAGCAGTACAAGGAGGCCGTGGAGGAAAATGGACGCCTCGAGGCACGCATCCAGGCCTTCGCCATCAATGCTCAGAGTGAACAGGATGTTCTCAGTTCAGAGGTCAGATATTTTTAATTCTCTACAGAGGATACAATAAAATAGATAAGTTTTCATGTGTAAGAAATGTTCATAGTTTTTTGCCTGAGAGTGGGAGGTGAAAATAAGGATTTTTTGTGTATCTTAATTCAGGTCAAAAGAAGAGAAGATGTTATCAAGAGACTGAAAATGGAGCATGTTAACATGCAGGAGGCTAACAGTCGCTTTGAAGAGAAGGTATGACTTAATGTATTCCATGTACTGGCAGATCTATTGGGTTGCTACAGTCAGGACAGTATGGAGGATTAGTTTACTGTTATGAAGGGATAAAAAAATTAAAAATTGATATTATTAATATATTGAAACCATATAAAGTTTGATAGAATTATGAAAATTGTACATTTATATGTTTACATTTACATAAATTTAGGTCAATCAGCTGGAGAGAGAATTAGACCAAATGAAGATGCATCTGAGGACCAGCCAATCAGAAGTGAGTTTATTTATAACCATAAAAAATAATACTTGACTTCTCTCTTTGTCTGTTTAGATAAGCATTGCTCTTTTGCCTCTTTAAGGTTATATTGGACCTGTTTTAAATGTTTCCTCTATAATTACAGCTGGACACCAAGCGAGGAATTATCAGTAACCTCGAACACAATTTGGAGGAGTCTAAGAAGCGAGGAGCCCATCAACTGGACGAGATCAATCGCCTCGAGGACCAGGTCAGGGAGCTAAATATAGAACTGACCTCTGTCCAGTCCCAAGTGGAAAAGCTTCAGCAATCAGTAAGTGTTGGTGTACAGAAACTTGTGCTAAGAATATCTTCTGTTTAAATTATTAGTTTAAGTAGGGCATTGATTACTTTGCTTCTGTATTGATTGCTATTTTTGCTCTGAGATTGTATTGAGAGCACTTTTATATCATTGTATTGAGAACTTATTTTGATTAATTTAAACTTTTCTAGAATAACACCAAAGATGAATTGATACACAACCTGAAGAAGGATGTGGAAGGTTTACAGAAGCAGCAGAAAGACACAGTCAGCAAGGTGGGTTAACAATTTAAAAACGTACACATGGAAAGACCATTTTGAATCACTTGTACAAAAATATGATATTACATTATAGAACTTTACATACTGAATTTTAATTACAGGTGGTGGTTAGAGATGATACTATCCAGAAATTGAACAATGAAATTGGAAAACTGAAGGCTAAGCACCAAGAAAAATTAGGGGAAGTCCAAAAACAAGGGGAGACCATCAGGAAGTTACAGGAAGCACTCACAAAGAGCCACATGGATCTGGATGCCGCCCGCAACAATTCTGATGAAGAGGTAAGATCAGTACTTGATTTTCATTGATTTACTTAAGAAATATTTTGAGATGATTCAGAATGTAGGTGTCAGATTTTAATATGATGGTTTCTCTGTCTGTAGGTCAGGAGAAGGGATGAGAGCATCAAGCAGTTACAGGAAGATTTAATGGAGTCTCAGGCTCAGTACAGTGCCTGCTACAATGAGGTGTGTCTTTGAAAGTTGTAATAAGTGGTGGCTATGTCAGAAATAATAATCAAACGTCCATAGATTTCTCATGTCATTTTCGAATATTTTTCTTTTATTTTGCAAAATCTTCAGATCTAAGAATTAAAAAGAAATGTCAGTTGATATATCAGTAAAAATGATACATGTATTGAACATCCTCCCATCAAATTTCATTTCTTTATTCAGTTTTATGTATATATTTTTTTTGTCTGCGTTCCTAAGAATAACATGCATTACTAAGTCTTCTTTTTTTTTAAAGCTGTTGAAGGCTGAGGATGACATCCAGTGTCTGAAGAATGACAACTCCCACATGAACCAGGCATCCCAGGCGAGCTCACAGGAAATAGGTCAGCTCCAGGACCAGCTGCACCAGATCGAGCTCGAGCTCACCATCTCCCAGGAGAAACATCGAACCTGCCAGAAAGAGGTCAGGAGAAACAATGACATATATAAAAGCCAGGAACTTATTAACAAATTATCTCCCTTTGATTAGTTTATTTTAATGGATTATAAAAAAAAGTTTTTACGTAAAATGACATTTTAATCTTTGTTTTGTTTTTTTTTCTCTTTAGCATTATATACAGATGTTTTTATTGTGTATTTTATGTTAGTTAATGTTTATTATTGTTTGAACAATAGGTAGCTAACAGAGATCAGGTGATACTGAAGTTACAGACCGACCTTGACACTTCACAAGAGAAGTACACAGGATGTTTGGAGGAGGTAACCAATCAAAAGCCTTGTCTTATCTCAGTTATCTGGTATAGTTTGTATGCAAATCTCAGTAACGTACCATGTTATAATGAGCTGATGTTTATTTTGTAGCTAAATATAAGAGAGGATGAGGTCATTAGGTTGAATAACAAGGTCAAACAGTTACAGCAAGAAATTCGGGAACTCAATGCACAGATTGAAGGAGACTCCCAAAAGGTGACTCTAGTCTAATGTTCAAATAAATTTGTAAGACAAATGACCTTACAATTGTATTAATTAAAGATATTCTAACTGATGATAATTGTTCATGATTTTGAAAAAATAAAACATATGTTTTGATTTGTTAAAATTTAGATTGCTGGTGATGAGAAAACTATTCAGAAACTTCAACATGATCAGGAAATTTCTCTCCAAGAGGTGTGTACATTAGTGACTTTAAAGATTGTTCTCAACATGCACAGTATTTATAGATGTGCTATCTCAACTGCTTTTGTATAGCATAAAGCGACTGTAAAAATAGGAATGATGTGAAGAAGCAAGTCAGTTTTCAGAGAAATGTATCAAAAATGATAATGCAAAATTCTTCTTTCTCTTTGTTCAGCAAAATGAAGCATCAGTTTTTCATCCTTGATGTTAAAGAATTTACGTTAATAAAATAATGATTTTATATTTTATGATTAGAATTTTAACTCTTTGGGATAGGGATTCATATTTGTAAAAAGACGAATGATGTGATAAAAAAATGTCATTTAAACATACAAGGATGGAAGCTGATGAAAAATCCTTCAGTAAAGAGGTAATGTTCACCGAATTTTGCATGAACAAAGGTTCAAATTGAGATGGTGATATTTTTAAGTTTATGCATCCATGTTTTGGGCACTGCATGCCTATATGTTTCATTTAGAAACTACGTACCCTAATATTATACATGTTCTGTCAAGTTTTCAAGACTTGTTGAATTGAGGAAGGAGGGATGTTTAAATTTAACCTGTGGTTCTGGGGCTATTAAAACTGGCATAGTTGATCAAACTGTGGAATGTTATTAATTTTATTAAAATATACTGAAGCCCCATAATGTGGCAAAGGTATGGTGAAATGGGGGATGGATTTAAACTGTCAGCTACTACATTTGTGGTGGGCCTAATTCAGTAACAGATAAAAAATTATTGGTGAAAGAGTTAATGTGATCTTAAATCTGTCCTAGATAGAGCTTAAAATTCAAAGTGCACCATACTTATTTTGCTTTGGTTATGGCCGATGAATTTTTGTGCTGGTGTAATTGAGATTGTTAGAAATCATGATTTCTTAGTTAGATGTGGTTGTCTGCTATAATGTTTTGTCCAGCCTTTTTTACACATAGAATGGCACAATTTAACCATCAGTTATATATGATTTATTTAGAGAGATCAACAGGTATGTTTTCATGGTTAATTACTAACAGTTAACAAAACTTTGGTTATTACTAACAGTATTACTCTATACAAATGGACTTATTTCATATTTTGAAATAAATCAGTATCAGTTATTCACCACAATAACAATTTGACGCTGTATGATTGTAAGGAATTAAAAATTTATGATACAGAGTTTCCAGTTAATTTACAGCTAACTCAATGATTTTCTGAGTACATACATGTATATGACTTTTCTGGATGTATTGAGAATGTATTCATTTTCCCCTGAAGTATTGAGATAATTTTGATGTTGTGTAAATGTTAAATAACAAAGTGTGCTCACATTAGATTATTTTCTGTAGTTATATAACAACTAACACGCAGTCTGTGGTCTGTGAGAAAGAAAAAAATGAGTCTAAATTCAGAATTACACTGCAGTTATCTTTTTTTTTCTCTTTAACAAATCCATGTTCATGAAGTAATGAACTAAAAACACAAAACATAAAGCACCTCATTTTCTGGAGATCAAACAGAAGTTTATTATAAAAAAAAAATTATATTAAAATTTTGCATAAAATTTCTACATCTTAAGACATTTTTATTAATTTCTCCCCAAGGTGAAAAATCATTTGCGAACTATCGAGCAATTGAAGACTGACCTTCAGATCTCTAGGAGTAACCATGAACAGGAAATCCACCGTCTTCAGTCAGACATGGAGATCTTGTCTAAGGACCTACAACAGACGAAATCTGACCTGAGTGAGAGTCAGAACACAGCAATGGAGCAGAGGAACTCCATCACTAATATGTCTGACGACCTCGAACGAATGGGCAAGCAGCAGGACAACAGCACAAGAGAGGTATTTAAAACGGTTTTAGTTTATTTTCTAAAAAAATTTGTATTTTTATCGAAACTTTGTTAAATAAAACAAAATTGTATCCGTTCTGAAATTTTTATTTGTTTCATACTAAAATAAAAAGAGGATTGTTTGGTAAAAGTGCTAAGATGATTAGACAATCTGATTTATCTGAAATTTCTTCTTGTAATATAATTGAAGATGCTGAGGCAGTCTGAAACTCTGGAGGAGCAGGAAAACAAGATCACAGAACTGAAACAGCAGGTGATCATTCTGGAAGACCAAGTGGACACATCCCGTGAAGACGCCCAGAAACTGGACGCGAATCTGAACGTCTACAAACAGAAATACAACCAGGCCCTGAACGAGATAGGTGGGCTAGAGGAGTCGGTGAAGACACTACAGGAACGGCTGACGGAGAGCCGGAACAAGGAGCTGGAGAAGGACCAGAGAATTGAGAGTCTGAAAAACGACTACGAGAACATGGACAGGATGTACAACGACACGAAACACGAGGTACAGAAGTGTGAGGACGTGGTGGATCAGCTGACTCAGGAACTCAACGCGTCTCAGGAGGACCTGTCTCTATCTCAGAACCGAGTCCGCGAGTGTGAGGAGAATATCAAGAACCTGAAGGACCGCATCAACGACCTCACAGCAGAGGTACCGTATCAAACACTGGAGATCATTATTACATTGGAAATCATTGTCTTCCAGATATAATTTCTGTTACATTTAGCTTCAATTATTGTATGAATGTTTCTCAGTAGGTGAAAGTTTATATTCAATAGCAATTTCGTTATTTTCATAGAGCATACTCTTAATTTTGATGTACATATATTTTTCAGTCTCTATCAAATGATCAGAGGGCAAGAGCCCTTGAGAACGAGCTGCTGACCTATAAAGGAGAACACAGCCACACAGATCAGGAGGTGGGAACCAGTCTCAGCATTCGACAATTCTATTTTACAGATTATTTTTAACAAAAGGAAAATAATCCTGTCTTTATTTGCAGTATCTGGAGAAAGAGGATAAGATTGCCTCGTTGGAGATAGAGGTTGAGGAGGTGAGGAATGAGCTACAGAATAAGATCCTAATGCTGGCCGACTACCAGGACCAGATTAACGACCTGAAGGTGGAGCTGGCCTCAGTCAGGGAACAGAAAAATAGTGCTATGAAAGAGGTGCGTTTTTTAACTACTGTAAACCAAGTATTATACGCGTGCGATAAATATCCGCGAATTCCGCGAGTAACCTTTGCTCGCGGATATTTATCGTCGCGAACCAGTTGTTAATATTCCCATGTGGAATGATAAGAGTTATTTGCCCTTTTTTAATACCGATCCCGACGGTTCAATACGTAATCACGGAAGAATTTTAGTGTACTAGAAGCAGTTGAAATTAAAAAAAAATATATATGTATATAAAAACGAATGGCAAATCTAAAACTATTTGTCTAAAAATGATTAAAATGTCAATAATTATTTCAGCTTGTGTTATTATTGTTCATTTATTGTCACAGACGAGTTAGAGATAGCCTGGTTAATTAAGACTAATTATGGCCCAGTCCTGCTCTGTCCCAACCATTTATAATAATTGCGCTTTGGCTATGTAGATCTTAGAAAGCGTCGATTACTTAATTAGTATGAGGCACTTATACAATTGAGAGTTTTAAATCAACTTTAATCTCCTAGATTTTTTTTCCCGATTTCATTCGAGCGTCGTGAATAATGTGTAAGAAGTATACTCATGGTAACATTTTATCCACTTTAGGGGCGGATATAGGATTTTAAATGGCTGCAATACACAGAATGTCTTGAATTCTGCGTAAGCAGTACCCACGGTAGCATTTTACCTAGTTTATGGGCGGATATAAAATTTTAATTTGAAGCAAAAAATACTTTATGAAATAAAAAATGTGACCACTTGTTCACGGAAATAAATCGTCGCGGATTAGTTCGCTAGCGGTCAGTCGCAAATAAAAAATGACGCGTATGATAATTGGTTTACAGTATTTTAAATACATGAATTGAGATGTTTTTTATCTACTACATGTACCGGGAGTCCCTTTTTAATGGGAAACTATTTAGATATGCATTGAGAAATAAATACAGGTACAAGTATATTAAACTCTGATTAACTGATATTATACATGTAGAAAGTCTTGATATTATTTATAAATTTCTTTTCCTGAAAGCCTATTTTCATAGTTTTTTATGATTCTAGAGCTTAGGGTAATCCTTGAATATATTTTTATTACCAAAATACTTGAAAATTAATAGAGTTTGCTGATGTATCACTCAATTGTACCACATTCACATTTGTTTTTTTTAGATTGATCGCCTAGAACAAAGCATTCAGCAGTTACAGCTGAACTTGGCTGGTTCTCATCAGAGACACAAGTCCGATACGAGTCGACTTCAGGATCAGCTGGGAACCCTGGAGGCCAGTCTCCACCAATCACAGGCCAGAGGAGCTGCCCTCGAGCAGGAGCTGTCTCGCCGAGAGGACCAGGTCAAATCTAACGAGGCTGAGATCAAGGCATGCAGGGCCGATATCGGAAACAAGGCGGAAGAAGTAAGTCTGGATGGAAAGAGAAGAGGATGGGGAGATAGGGGTAGAGAGGGGGAGATGGGGAGAGAGAAAGGAGGGGAGAGGAGGAAAGAGAGAGTGGGGAGGGGAGAGGGTCAGAGAGAGAGAGGG
>PRKT01000119.1:1294008-1312180 GCA_003671525.1 Saccostrea glomerata
AGAGAGAGAGAGAGAGAGAGAGAGAGAGAGAGAGAGAGAGAGAGAGAGAGAGAGGAAAAGAGGAGGGGCTTTATACTATGACATAAAAATTTCACATTTATGGTATTTTTAAGCCATGGGGCATACTTTCTTTGTTCTTGGCTTTATTTGTTAAAACAAACAGAATGATGATGTTGTTTCTCACCTAATACTTTTGGAAAACAACTTGGTTTAATCTTTTGTAAAATACAAAGATTTGGGTCTTTAATCAAGGTTTTCGTGGGATTAATCTGTTAACATTAAATATTTGACAACCATGGAAAGATAACTCTTGAAGTGTTGATTCCCAACTTTAAAAAGCTGCAAAAGGTCATGTTGGTTCATGTTTTCATTTCCCACCATAACTATTGAAACAGGAAAGAACATGATATTAGTACAAAAAGAAGTGTTTTATATTGCAACTGTTTGATAAATTTATTAAAAATGATTTTATCAAAATGCTTTAAGGGGAGGAGAGTAAATCATCTTGACTTTTGAAAATTGTTTTCAATTACCTCAAAGTATCTTTCTAACTAACAAATATTATTTGGGGTAAATTAATTCACACAAAATTCTTTATTATTTAGTATCTGCTTGGTTTATTGATGGTTTAAATTAGTTGTATTATATAAATCATACCTTTTATTTTTTTAAATGCAGGGAAATTAAATATTACTTAATATGATAGATTCTGTTTTCTGAGGGTAAGGCTAAGTTGTTTTACAAAGAACAGTTACTAGTAGAAATTTGGCACAATTTCCCCAGATTATAATGTGTATACTTGTAACAATACTTCGCTACTCATTTTAACAGTGTGGTCTATCATTTGTATTCTGACATTTTTTTTTATGTTGATACAATGTATTGAAAGAAAAAGTTGACATGGACAAAAGGCTACTTCAAATAATTGTCCCATATTAGCTTTCAAAGCAAATATTTGACTTCTTTGGCATTGTGGTTAAATTCCAAAAGAACTTTTTTGGGTGATAATTGGTCTTTGGAATGGATAATAGAGACGTGTAGCAAAATATAAAAATTTAGCCTGCTTTAACAGAGACATTAAGTATGAATGCAAAATAAGACATTTTAAGTGTGGTTGCAAGATATATGGACAGATAAATTGGAATCTTCCTTTTGTAAAATTTTTGTGTGAAATTCATACCTTATCAAATTACCTGCACCCCTATTTTGTTTTAGACTTGTAAACTTTATTTACTGGATCAGATAAATGGGGAATCCATTGAAACTCAGCAGAGCAAACCTATCACCAAGTTTTTTAAATTCTATCGGCCAATTTCCTCTGTTAAATGCAAATAGACATGGTGGTGAATTCTGAAATATACTATCTGAATGCTTGCTCAGTGATTAGATAGGGTAGTGGGGAGAACTGATAGTTAATACCCTCTACAGACAGCAAAGACTACACAGAAGTAGCAATCTAGGCCCCTCTTACATTCCACTGTGGTGGAAATGAATGGGGCTCGCAGTGTGGTCAGAATAGGATTTTTCTCGGATCAAAAGGGATTACTATCACATCTACTTATCTTCTGAACTCCGATTAAATAAAAATTTAGATGGTGTTTTCATAGTGGGAAAAGATGCTCTATTGGAAATTCCAAAATTATTGAATTTATAATCTGATTTAGAATGTGAACTTTCCAGTGAAGATTGGATTCGATAAAGTATTTTGTGTGATTTTGGTTTTGTTTCCCTGACAAAAGACTAAATACTTGAAAATTCAGTTTCAAAAGAATGCATCCTTTTTATCAGAAGAGTTCTGTTTCTGGTCCTTAGATGTTTGGAGCTTATTACAGGAAATTACTGGAAATCAATAACACATTATTTTTTCAGAGACAAAATCGGAAAATCCATTTTATGAACCAAGAATGACAGTCATAAAAAAAAAAACATTGTAGAAATGACTGCAAGTTATGGCAAGTGAGATTACATTGGGATGTGTTAATTTTTTTCAAAAAGAGATAAAATAATGGCATGAAAATTAGAGGGCAGGTGTTAAGCTAACTTAGCCAGGGGAGATCAATACTGGTGTATAAGAGGAGAATTTTACCTTTTATCTACGTGGTAATTACCCCCTGTCCAGATTATACCATAAAGCTAGAAAAACATGGAATTACATGATGTTCAGCATTGTAGTCTCTCTTTGGCAGCTTTGATTTAAAGAGCAAAAAATCAGGTGCTACTTCAACTGGATGTTAATATTGACTCTGTTGATTGAGAATACCAATTTATTCCTACTCGACAGTCAAAGTAAACAGTGCTGGAGTGACTATCAAATGAGTATTGGGTTCAAGTAATTACAGAAGCTATTTCATCCTGTCTAAAAAGTTTGCTATTCTAGTCCACGGTCATATGCCAATTTTGTTTCAGATTTAAAACTTTCTAGTAGGTTGTCATTTTTTGTGTGGCCTTTGAATTCATCGATTGGTGAAATGGTTCGACCTCGAATTTCATTGCATTGTGCATATACTTTCTAGTGAATTCTCCTTGGATAATGAATTGAAGGTGGATTTACGCCCTATTATTATTTAAGATTAATGTTTTCCAATTAAATATTAAAGACTCTGATTACCTGCAGAAAAGGATGGGAATTAAACATTTTTATTAATGTGAAATTGGAAACTAACCAGTGCAATATGTCAAACTTTGGAAAAGAGAGTTGGAAGGAGAAAATGCCCCATGAAAGTTTGGGTGCGAGTACTCTGGAAAAGAGATATGGAGTTAGTCTGAATGAAAGCAATAGCTGGAACTTTGGACTGGAAATGACTATAAGGGAATATGAAAATTCATTGTTTCAGATTGAGAAATTGGAGGCCAACATCAAAGATTTGAAGTTGGAGGTGAACCATCTTCAGAGTTCCAAACAGAGAGCCGACAGCCAGGTAAAGAACAGGACATTCCGTACTTGTTTAATTTCAGAATCTACTGATCAATTAATTTTATTTCAGTAATCCTAAAATTAAATACCCGGTATCAAACAATGCTTCATTTTGAAATTTAAAAAAATAGTATTTTATTGGATTGTTCTTATTATGAGAAAACTTAGCATTGTTGAAATTGACAAGAATGTCCATTTTGTTTCAGTTGAGTGAAGTTCAAAATGAGGCTGAGCATTTGAAGTCGGATTTGTCAGAGGCACGATCCCAGTACAAGGACTGTGCACAAGAGGTAGGTAATTTTTATAAAGTTAGAAAATTAGATTGTTTTCAAATTCACATGATTCAAACTTCACATGAGAATTTTGTATTGAATGTATAATTTCATGTTACTTTATTTGTGTGAAGGATACATTGCAACAGAACTTAAGACCTAGAGAAAATCGGGTAAACTTTGAATTGACTTTCTGTTCAAAGTTAGTTGATTTGCATGGATGACTTTTAAGCATTTAAATTTTCATTTAACATTCATTTGACATCAGAGAAAAGTCAAACTATGTGAACCTGTGATATTTACTTTTGAGTGATAAAATAATTAGCATGTAGGCTGTGATCTATATATATAAGAAAAGAGATGAGAAAAGAGAGTGTAACACGGAAGAAAACTAATTGGATATTCTCTTCAAAATCCAAATGTGTGAAAATTCAGGATGAAAATGATAAAGATAATATTGTCAGGTCTGGTCAAATGGGTCCGTATGACATAGCTACCCACAAATCTATCAGTCCATCTGACTGACATTTAAATCTATAGGTAGGTTGACAAACACCGCCTCAATTGTATCGCAGCTTCGAGGCTCTCCCAGAAAACCTAGAGGCCTGGGAATTTTGTCCTGGCTGTGATATATTGGGAATGTTTCAGTTGTCAGCTGATAGTTATGGATAGCATTATCTTTTTGAAGTTTTTGTCTTTGCTCATGTTTGTTTAGTTACTGTTTGACAGTTCCATTGATTGGAGATTATTTATGAAGGTATTAAGTTCATCTTGACATGAATTATGTCTTGCATTGCTAGTTAATAGTCAATATATGAATCAATTAAATTTCAAAGTAAGGCCAGAAAAATAAAGTTTTCTCTTTATTTAACATCAACCCAACTTATAAACCTTCTTATTAATTGACAAATTTGAAAGGTTTTGAAGAGAAGAATCAATTTAAGGATTCTAGTTTTTTTTTTTAATCTAGACTGTAAAAAATCATGGCATACATAGGTGTTTGACATAGAAAAAAATGGCCTTATGATGATTATACAAAAATCAAATGCAACATTAGTAATACACAATACACTACACTACAGATTGTATTCCCTATGGAGAATTGCAAAATTAGCTATGCACCTAAAGATTGTATTCTCTGTGATAATTTTGCAGACGTAATTTATGAAGCAATTTTAAGCACATGTTTAAATTGTTGTGGAGAGCATTATAAAATGTTTTTATATATGATTAACAGCTTGCTCATCATGAAGAGAAGCTAATGTTGATGGAACAGAGCTTAAACACCACACAAGATCAGCTCAGTCAAAGGGTCACAGAGGTCGTGAGGCATGAGCAGATCAACAGGAAGTTACAAGCTGAGCTCAAGACTCTGAGGGAGAGAAATACAAGCTACGAGGAGGAAATCGTGGAGCAGAAGTCGATCATTGATAAACTGAGGAAGGATCTGGTGGCAGCCAAGGAGGAGTATCATTCAGCTGTACAGGAGGGCCTGGCCTACAAACAGCAGGCACACAAGACTGAGGTGGAGCTGAAGGGGGCCCGGGAACAGGAGCAGATGCTGTCTGAGCAGGTCAGGATTTTACTCAGACAGGCAATTTATGTGTTATTAAGGCAAAGCCTGCAAAATTGGCAATGTGATATGGAAGAGACTGCAATAAAACACTGAGTTTCAGTGAACATAGTTGTAATGAAAACATACCTAAAGCCAAGGAATTTCCATTCCCTCTACTTTACTTTTATTGCTGTGATCTTGTTGTTATGTAGGTGGAGCAACAGGACAATATTCTGACACAGCTACAGCAGGAACTGAAGGCTGAGAGGGAACGTCACGCTGACACGGGACGCCATCTACAGAAGGCCAAGAAAGCTAACTGTGATCTGAAGGATGACATTGATAACTACCACAAACAAGTCTCAGATCTTGCCACCACAGTAAGTCAGGGGGAGATCTGTTATAGGCTACATATACCTGAATGATGCATCTGTATCAAAATCAATAACATAAATGGTCTCATGTGTATACTTTAATGGTCTGAAGATGTAAGTAATGAAAATTAGAAATTAATCCAAATCAGACTCAAGCTTGATAAGCATTTGAGTGAGTACCTTAATAGAGTCTCTATCCCTGTAGATTAAGGAGAAGGATGAGCTGCTGTCCAACATGAGGGGGGAGATGGAGTCTATCCAGCACAGACAGAGGAACCTGAAGGAGGAGCTGGCAGAGAGGGAGGGGCAGCTGAGGGTGGCTAAAATGAACCTCCAGACCGCCCAGAAACAGAGTCAGCACCACTCACAGGAGGTCAGGGGGCAAATGTTATATATAGACATTACAAAAAGGTTTAATTTTGCACATTTATTTTAGTTATGTCTTAGCTTTTGATAATACATGTACTTATTTCTCTTTCTGTTTTATAGATATCTAGATATGAGGAGACCCTTGTACAAATGCAGAATGACCTTGACAAAGCCCAAGAACAATTCAGGAAAACTCATGCGGAGGTAACCCTGTTTTTTTTTAAAGTTCATTTTATTTGCTACTTTATGATTAAGATGGTACATGTATTACATGTACTGATAAATTGGTAATTACAAAATGTATTAAAGTATTTCTACTAAAACTCTTGAATGAAATGATAGCAGTAATGATACCCCTATATTGCAATAATTTTCTTGATTTTTTTTTCAGTTATTGGACAATGAACAGCGTGTCCATGACCTTAAGGTTCAGTTAGCAACAGTCCAAGGTCACCACAAAGAGTCCATGGATCAGCTTGGAGATAAATCTCGCCAGGTGGCAGCACTCAAAACCGACCTTGCCAAATCCCAGCAGCAAAACCAGTCCTTGTCTGATGAGGTCAGTTCTTACTCAAGGTCAACTTGTACAATTTGAAATGAATAGGGTGAAACAGTTTTAAAATGATGACTGGTTTGTTGTTTTATTTTAGTTGTGTGCATTTGAGGAGAAAATGAGGATGATGAGTGGAGAATGTAAGAAGCTGCAGGAAATGAACAAAGCTGCTGATGATGAGGTAAATTACTCACAGAAACAGATTTTTTAAATGTTTAAGGGGACATTATGGATGACATTAAAAAATATGATAAAAGAAATCTTACAAACAAGTTTTCATTTATTATATGTTTGCTAGCTAAAACATCCCTTGACATATATATTTTATGGAATTGAAAAATATAATATTCATTACAGATGCGAGCCTTTGAGATGAAATACCAAGACATGCAACAAGAGCTGATGAACACCCAGGACAAAGGTCGCCAGAGTTTACAGGAACTCTCTGCCAGGGAGGAAGAAATAGTGGTCCTCAAAATAGAACTTAGCAATCTGCAAGAAAAGTTTAAAGCCAAATTAGATGCGGTAAATATCCTCCTGTATTTTCTTATTTTTCTACAAAAGAAATAGTTAAAGAATAATGAATGTGAATATTTTTATTTTAAGGATTTCAATATTTCACTGCATGTCCCTGTCCCATTAAATATGTTTAATTTGATGGTGTTTTTTTTTTGGCAGTTTGACAAATTGAAGAATGATCACGACTTCATACAGTATAACTATCACTGTTCTGGAGAGGAGATTCAGTCCCTGCGTAATGCTCTGGAGGAGTCAAGGTCAAACGGGGACCGCCTCCACAAAGAAAGTGAACTGGTGGTTCAGAACGTCAACACATGGGTGCAGGAACAAAAGTAAGATTGAGAAAGAAAACTTTTATCTTTCAGTTTTTTGGAATGTTCAAATTCATCATTGAATTAATTTTCTTCCTGTTGACATTTTAAAGAAATGTGATGCATGCTTTGCTTTGAAATTCTATAACAATATGCATTTTGAAATGTTTATTGCATGTGTTTGAATTGCTTTATAATTCACAGGCTTGCAAATGAGAAACTGGGCAACAAGATTAGGTAAATAAATACATATGAATATGGAAAATACTTGATTGCAATTATTGAAAAAAAGGGCTCTTAATACAAGGATATATCTTGGTTTAATGATTATTTTTTTCTGCATCTTGTAAAAGTTTATTTATCTTATGGACTTGGAATGCATTTGGCATGATTTTTTGCATAGTTTAAATCTATATAATATGACAGGTTTCAGTTAAATGCATTTAAAGCGTACTAGATATTTGTCATTTGTTTATATATATTTTTTTCTATTCCAGGGAGCAAAGCAAAGCTATTATGACACTAACATCAGAAAAAGAGTAAGTATCTGAAAGCACAAATAAAGAGTTTATGTCAAAAGTTTTAATTTATTTTTAATGTTAAACAATGTCTTCACAAAAAATAAAAGAACTATTTTTAACCTTGTAGACAATTGCTTGACCAAGTTGCACAGCTACAGAAACAGAGCAACAAAATGAAGATAGAACTAGAAGAGAGGCGAGATGAATCAGACAGGTTTAAGGTACAAAGCTAAACTTGACTTCTGAATGCAAATCAAGGTACAAATTAATAAATGAAGAAATATAATTTTACACCTTGTGCTCGTCAATTTCAGGCCCTACAGAACCATTCCTCACATCAGCAAGTTATTCTGAATCAGCTGAGATCCAGGCTGGAGGATCACGAGTAAGACTGGTTTTTTTTTTAACACCTTGATATTTATAAATAGATATTAGGAAGCTATTTCAGCTGTAGTTCTTCTAAAATTTGCTGATTTCAATTTTTCAGACATGATCAGGATCAAGAAGTACAGAGTAAAATAGCGACTATAGAAGATCTTCACTCTAGACTGAAACTGAATATAGACAACATTCAACAGCTAAATCAACAGGTATAAACACATAAAATAGTGATGTATAGAGATGTTCCACAAAGTTTTACAAATCCAATTTGATACAGTTGAACTTAGCTATCTGGAACACTGATAACTTGAAAAACAAGGGATAAATCAAAGGGAAATGGTAGTCCCAACTCCTTAGTCTTTTTTTTTAACCTTATTAGATTTCTGGAAGTTTGAGAAAGCAAGGTTTAACTGTATTATGATGGTTAGTTTTACTACCATCAATTTAAAAAAATGGTAAAATGATTTGATTAATTTTTCCTTTCATTTTCAGCTAAGTACCCTACAAAAAGAGAACCACCGTCTAAGGAATGACCTTGACCGTGAGATTTCCTCCCGCCAGACGTTAGAATTACAGGTCGAAAGCAAGGACCAGACGATCAGTAGTCTAAAGTCCCAGCTGGACGCAAAACGACACCTCCTAATCGAAAATAGCTCACCACTCAAGGACTTTGATAAACCTGTAAGTATATAAATCACAGTCGTTATTAGGTCACCTGTCATTTTCAACATTCATTCACAGAGCTTTTGAAATATTCACTTCCGCACATGTAAAAGATGTATGTTGTTAGAGATTTTTCTAACTAAATGAAAATAGATTTAAGCCATAGACAAATTTTAAAAAGGAATTGTTTTTTCACTATGTATGAAATTAAATGTGATGTGTGATTCTGTCATCAGAGGAGTGACGTTAGTAAGCGAACCCCCAAACGCAAGGCCCGCGTGGTTAGCCCTGTAAGACTGAGTGAATTCTGCATTGCTATTTCATTGTCATTGCTTATTGTTTGTTTTCCCAAGTAACAATGTTTTAAGTAAATTAGGTACCATTGACAATTAAAAAAAATTATTAATTTAGAGGCATCGGTTAATTAACATTTAAAGAATTAATTATGCTGCAAGCTTTACTTTTTAATGCACACCTGACTCAATATGCATTTATTTTTTAAAGGTTAAATATTTTAAATCTGATTTTATCTTTTGGCCTGTTTGTGCCGTAATGATGCAAAGCATTATGGGTAGAGCTTGTAGCTTGTAGCGTGATCTTGATCTTGTTAGTGTTTTAAATAGGCTAGGGTTAGATGTTTTGTGTGAATGTTTTCAGGATGATAAAAAAGACAAAATTTTGAGGGGAGGAGTTATTGACAAGGTATCATATATGACAGACCTGAGCATATATCCTACCTATATACATGGCTTTGGTAGAGTAGCTTAATTTGCTATGAAAAAGGACTTCTTGTGCATAATTTTATTAAGAATCATTTGAACTTTGAAGATGTCATTTTTTCTTCACAAATTTAAAGTAACTGACTTGTACATTAAAACGAAAATATATTGCCTATAAATTTTATTCCTTGATTTTTAAAATTCTGTTCTTTTTCTTTGCAATTGAAATTTTAGATGCTGATAGTGTCCAGATATTAAGAGTCTTTCATTACTTACATAAAATAATCAGAAAATAATCATTATATGCATGCAAAGTGCATCAGTGCTGTAAACTTACTGTATTCTTGTCAATTCTGTTTTCAAAATTCACATGATCCACAGTAATTTTCAAAAGTTTCAAAATATCAAATAAAGAGAAAAATGTTAAAAAAAATAAAAAATCTAAAGTTTGATGAACTCATTAAAATTTGTTGTCAGACAAAAGTATAAAGCAATAGTGTTTGAAAGTGAATTTGCAGCACTTCAAAAACACTGTACAAGGTAGATAATTCATGCACATCACATACATGTATTACAATTTTTAGTTATAAATATAAGCATTAATTAAATGACTATCAGTAGCAAACCAGAATTGATCTTCTAGCAACAAACTTCCATCTTGAATTCTGATACATATAAATAAATTGTAAAATATTTATGCATGTAATTTAAAAATAAGATTTTTATCCCCTTGGAGAGACATTTATTCAAATGGAATTTAATAAATGATGATGCTTACATTTGCTTAATAAAGACACGTGTATATGCATGTACAGCACCTTATATACTTCATTGCAATGGTAAATTCTATTTACTGCATTTTCCTTTAATATTAAATGCAAATTTGTTGTTTGGAAGAAGTGAGAAAAAGAAGATCACTCTGGTTATAGATTTGCACACAGTTTCTTTTTGAATCATATCTTTTAATGTAGAAATTACCCATTACTGCATTCTTATTATTTTATGAATATTTTATTTTATTTTGTAAGAAATGATCAATAAATTTTACTGATATATCTAGGTTTAGATTTCAAAATTATCATCACCACATGTGTTACAGTAATACATCCACTATATATTATCAGTAAGTGTAACATTAAATAAAATACACAACAAACTATGAATAGTATCTTATGTGAGAGTTTTGATTTGTTACAGCAAAGAGCGTATGGTAAAGGACTAGAGGATGCTGGGATATCTGATCCGCACGCTTTAGACAAGAATTATTGGATCCAGAGAGTGGGCGAGGTGAGAGTCGCAAATAATACAGCATCAGGAAGTGACATTTCATTTTTTTTAAAATCCAAGGTTTCCATAATTTTTCATATTTTAGGGATGTGATTTTATCTTAGGAGAAAGTTGGGAGTAACAAATTTGATAAAAACTATTTTAAAAATATAAATGTATTCCTTCAGAGGTTCCCAGACAGTCATTAGATGAAGTGTAGGTATTCTGTTGTCAGTGATGTGTGATCTAATTTCTTAATGTTGCTTCAGGGATAGTTTTAAGTTTAAAATGTTCAAGAAGGAGTGATCCAAGGGCTTAAACTAATTTTCAAAATGTAGTTTTAACAGTAGAAGTGTAAATTTTAACAGCATACATAAGTTTGGATAATTATGAAGAAAAGTATACAGATGCATAATTGCATATCAATGTGATTAATTGAAAATTTTCATAAGGAGCTAACAGCTTGCCTGCTTTTTAATAGGATTAAATATTGCAGTATATGTCTTCATTAACACTTAATACCCGGTATCTCAAATACAATTTTGAGTCTTATCTAGGAAATAATAAAGTATCTATTAAATTGGTCTAATTGCAATTTACATATCATAACATCATTTCTATATTATTATTTCAGCTTTCCATCCAGTTGCAGCAAAGCAGTGAATACTGGGCTGACAAAGTGCGTGAACTTTCTGGGCAACTGGGCAAGGCCCGCTCAACCATTAGCCACTCCCCCAAACCTCGATAGTTTTACGATGCTATATTAGGTGTGTGTTAACTCACAGATTACCGTCCATTAGAACTAGTCCCAGAGGAGAGTAGTCATCAGTGGTACCTCTATGCAACGTTTCAGTATAGCCACCATTGTAGGAGAGGTTTTGTCTTGAATGTGTTTGTGTGTGTAGAGAAGGCATAATTTATTATAACAAGATCACTGTAAAATTCGTGAATGAACTCCAGCTGTTATAGCTGCCAGTCATAAGATGTATTATTTATAGAAAAAAAAATTCATATACAATTTTTTGTCTCTCGGAAATATTTTATGTAGAATTTATTAGTGTTCAACACTTTTTCCTTCTTTTGCCGTCCATTTATATATTTGCTTTTAAACATTGTATTTATAAAGATCTTTTTTGTTTACAATTTAAGAAATGATAGGTAGCAACAAATTGATGTGAGGTTAAATGCCATGTTGAATATTCTAAGTATGGCAGCATAGCATTTGTGCAGTATTATATTGCTTCACAGGGGAAACTGATGTGTATGATATCAGAATATTCCTAGAAATTTTTACTCTTTGGACCAATGTCTTGTGTGTGAACATGATGAAATGAGAAGCTGTGATAGATGTTTTTACATTTGTAGCTAGAAGTGCTTTTATTTATAAAAGTGAATGTTGTATTTATTATAGATTTGTATAACTGATATTTTGCCAGAATTTTTTTTTTAAGTAGATGGTTTTCCTTGAATGTGAAATTATGTTTTATGTAATAAAATGTAGCACCAATTTATCTAACAGGAATGAATTCATTCCCTGGAAAACATTGTCCCGCTTTTCATATATATATACATATTTTTATGAATAAAAAATCCAACACCATTAACATGTGTCCTTGTAACTTGAGACAACAATTTAATAAAACTGAGACTGAGTTTTCCTGTTATGATTTCAATAAGCAATTGAAAAACAAAATGTACTTGGAAATACATGGATGTCGTAATTGTAGCATATTTATGACGATTTAATGTCACTTCAACAGTATCTTTAATACTCAGTGGCGAGATTTAACATTTGAAGTCCAGAAATTGTGTGAATCATCAAAATGATAGACTTGGATGGTTGAACCCTCTGCTGAACTGTTAAGGGTGTAACCCAATCTGATTAAAATTATATGTTAGATCCGCTTGCATACTCGCTACACTAACATCTAACAACATCCCATAGAGGGTCACGTCAGAGGTTAAATTCGGAACAGCTCTAGACTTGTTTGCTTCAACAATATACAATGATTTTGCAGACGACGATTTGATTGGTTGATAGAATTTGACCTCCGACGTGACAGTCAATGGGATGTTGTTAGATGTTAGTGGAGAGAGTATGCGTGTGGATGTAACATCAAATTTTTAATTAAATTAGGGTGTATCGATGATTCTTTACATATAGGTTTAAATCGTGCCATGTTTTCCAGATTGTCTTAGATGCATGGCCATAAGTGAGTTACAATTTTATTTTATCCCCACATATGTCATTGAAAACCATATTTGAATGAAAACATTGAATATTTAATAAATCAGTTTTCACTTTGTGTGTGTGTGTGTTTTCCTTATTTTCTTCCTTGACTTTCAAGACATAATCATATCCTGGAGAAATTTTAAAAAATGTGAACCTGTTCAGGTGAAAGGAATTTTGTATTAAGCAGCTTCATGTGTTTCATGTGTTATATCTACAACACAAGAGGCCTGTGATCATGTACAGAGTGTCCGACAGATGCATTAAATGTCACTGCATTTTAAAAAATAAATCTTAAGAGTCCTTGCACAAGTCATCATTTCATTTTCATCTGAACTGTCTCTGACGAAACGTCGTTGATTCCCAGAAATATTACAAAAGTCAGACACAATTTTGCATCGATGTGCAGCATTTTGCTACCTTCCGGCTTATCTCAACACGCGTTATGTTAATATTTTAGTGCCCAACGTATGGTTCGATAACCATGAGTGAAGACACTAGGGGGCTCTTCCGTAAAATTTACAAAAATAATACAGGATCTACTAAATGCTGCAATTCACACTTGTAGTATCCTTAGTTTGGGAAAAAGTTTTCCCAATGGAATTTAAATATTATAACTGTAGTTCATTTGTTTCATTTGTTTATTGTATCTTTTGTTTCAAATAAATATTGAAAATAAAGTTAAGCTTTTGCATCTGCATGGAATACAGTGAAGAATGAATTAAAATAAATAACCAAATAAATTATATGATATGCAGGTAATATTTTAGTAAAATAAATATATAGATAAAAGATCATTTGTTCAGAAAAAAATAATAGAGAATGTGAAAATAATTTTTTTTTCCATTTACAAAGTTGTGACTAAAATTTTACACCCTAATTTGCCACTGACCTACTTTTGCAATTGACCTTTGGTCAAGCACGTGACATACAGTACCTGTAATTCTTAACCAATAATTGTGTTAAGTATTAGCTTTCACTTTAACCCAGTTAGAATTTGATAAACTGGATACAAAATATAGGTTTTTTTCTGCCAATATTTTAAATGGCCTTGAACTTGTTTGAATAACCTTTGGTAAAGGTAAAGTCACGTTTTTGTGGCATGAGTAATACTTTCGCTTTATATGAGCTTCGCATGCTTCTTTCAACGGTATGGTCAATTAAAAGGCTATGCAAATATATCTTATATTTGTACATATCAAGTGGGAACTTAATTCAAATGTTGTTCTATTATAGCAAGGGCGTCGGAAGCAAATTAATAGAAACTGGGGCGCTTAACCAACAAAAAAAGGTAAATCCCAATTTTCTATGCCTATATAATGTCTATTTTTGCAACAACAAAAAAAGTGCCTCCTCCCCGGTTCCGACGCCTGTGTTATAGAAAATGGACACCAATCTTATAAATTCTTCTGCCAGTTACCTTGAACTATCGGAATTACGTTTAAACAAAGTATTGACTGTCAGACACAAAGTCAAACTCAGAAGGCCAAAGGGTTAAAATTGTTGGTATCCAAACGAAAGTCTTATCACAAAAATACACCTGTGAAATATGATTTTCAAGCAATAGCGCCTACTGTTCAAAAATTACGACAAAGGTTAAAGATTTAGAAAAGTGGGTAAAATTCTAAGGTCAAGGTCAAAAGGTATACATGTATTTATACCCATTAAAAAGTCTTGTCACAATGAATGCACATGTGAAGTATGACTCCACTATCACCAACAGTTGAAAATATGGCTAACGTTAAAGTGTGGATTTCTTTTTTTATATAAAAATGGATCAAACTCTAAGGTAAAGGTGAAAAGGTCAAATATGATGGTACCTAAAGAGAGGTCTTGTCATAAGGAATACACGTGTGAAATATGAAAGCTATAGCCCCACCCATTCAAGAGTTATGCATGGGCAAGGGCAATCTTCGATTTCGGAGACATAAAAATTAGTGTTCTATGCCTTCCGTTTCTTCTCTTTTGGTACTTTGTATAGTTATGATATTGAGATTTCAATTTCTTTTTCTCTGTTCTATGACTATGAGAAGGGGGATTGGAGGGAGTGGGTCAAATTTTACAAGCATTCAAACTTCTTCATGGATTTTTTCAGCATGCATACACGATACTGATGTGACAAACAACTGGTAATTTAACTCATACATGCATATCTACAATACTGGCCATAAGTGAGTTATTGAAAAGCCAACTTTTATAAAAACTGGTTGTGAAGTAAATTTTAGCTCAATTTTCATGATTTTTACACTGAATCATGTAGAATTGTTCAAATTGTCTTAAAATGAAAAAAAAAAAACAACAAAATGATACTAAAATCATTGAGAATAAGTTATAAAATTGTTAAGACAAAAAATTTCTAACCTCAAATTTTTATTCATTTTCAATCTGAAGTTGAAAATGATTATTTGTCATGTAATCATTTTCAACTTCAGATTGAAAATTAATAAAAGACATTACATGTACTATGATTTCTTAAAAAATTGAAGTCTTAAATAATTTGCATTAATTTTTATGGTGTTTTAGTCATAAAAATGAGCATCAAATAACACCGAATAGTATTTTAGAAAAATGCGTTTTTCAATGAAATATACAATGGAAAAATAAAATTATGACTCACTTATGGCTAGGTATTTTGGAGATATAAATTTTAGAATAATTCATTCATAGAAATATTAATTAATTATATGTGTATTTATTGAAACTAATTAAATATTTCAACTTATGCCACGTGTCACTCCCTGGTTTACCTTGATGAACTAACGTGTCCTTAAACAAACGCTCGCTAAATATTGATTATGAATATTCATGAAATATGAGTGGGGTTTGGCCAAAAGGAGCTAAGAACCCTGTAGATAGTATTGTCTTTTTGAAAGCGGATTAACTTTCTCTTTACATGTTCTTTGTTTGAAGTAGGCACTGAGAGTTACTCCATAAATAAAATTATAGTGCATGGTTGTTGCAAATTATGAAGAAGGAGATCTACAATTTTTTAAAACAATAGATACATTGTAAATACATTTGAGAAATGATAAATACCATGGCATTATTTAAACAGAATTCTCTTGTGAAGTTTTTTCCCATATCATGGTATCAGTTGAAAAGCCTCATCTTTAACACTAAAGCAAAATTTTCCGGTAATTTAAATGGAGCCTTCATTTAAAAACAAAAATTCATGTGTAGGTTTATCCAACAAAGAATTTCTCTAAATAATGTATTCATGTACAGCAAATCCATGAACTAGCCCAGAACAATTCCCTTTGTGTATTTAAAGCACAAATATTTTATATATGTATTAAATCTTGTAGTTTTTAACATCAAATACCTAAATGTGTAAGAGTTTTGTATCAATACCATGAAATTTAGCATCTAAACAAAACAAAACATATCACTACCCCCACCCCCATCCCATCCATCCTGTTTTTCAATATGTTTTCCCTAGATCCTTACTAAAATTAAGGTGCACCTTCAAGTTGTTGCATGCTTTTAGGACAAGTTTTAATAAGCATTCATTGGTTGCTCCCCTTTTGAAAGAGTACAAAATGTTTTCATGCTAAATCTAAGAGACTCTAAATGACTTTATCAGCATACTTGGATACATGTACTATTTTTAACTTTCTTTTTACTGAAATTTATCATTTTCAATATTTTCGAGATAAAACATTGGGTATATGTACCATCATAAAACTTGATTTATATCTTTAATCATATTTAATGATCAAATTTTCAATGTCACTACTATTAATTAAGGTATCCCTGTATTTATTAAGTGTCCAACTAAAGAGTGAAATCATGTAAAAGACAATTCATTGGTATATCATATGATACCCATAAAGAAATACAATTTTGAACTTCAATATCCATTAACCGATTATGTCAAAATGGAGAAAGGAGAATGCATGCATTCCTGAATTTAAACACATTGGCGTCGGAAGCAAATTGAAAGTGGGGGGGCTAAGTGTAAAGAAAAAAATTTTATACCTTCAAAAAAAAAGGAATTCCATTTTCCAAACACAAAAATCCTATTTCGTGAGTTCTTTACACTTAGCCCCCCCCCCACTTTCAATTTGCTTCCGACGCCAATGTGTTTAAATTCAGGCATGCATGCATTCTCCATTTTGACATAATCGGTTAATGGATATTGAAGTTCAAAATTGTATTTCCTTATGGGTATCATATGATATACCAATGAATTATCTTTTACATGATTTCACTCTTTAGTTGGACACTTAATAGATACAGGGATACCTTAATTAATAGTAGTGACATTGAAAATTTGATCATGAAATATAATTAAAGATATTAATCAAGTTTTATGATGGTACATATACCCAATGTTTTATCTCAAAAATATTGAAAATGATAAATTACAGTAAAAAGAAAGTTAAAAATAGTACATGTATCCAAGTATGTTGATAAAGTCATTTAAAGTCTCTTAGATTTAGCATGAAAACATTTCGTACTCTTTCAAAAGGGGAGCAACCCATGAATGCTTATTAAAACTTATCCTAAAAGCATGCAGCAACTTGAAGGAGTAAGAAAGAGAGATCATTGACAGGCGCGTAGCCAGCATGGAAATGAAGTGTATGCAGAAAACGGTCGGGGGTCTGGGGGCCGCCGTAAGGCCCCCAGTGGGTCCAGGGCGAAGCCCTGGTGGGGGCCCTGGGGGCGAAGCCCCCGGAAGCTCCTGGATTTTACATAAAATCTAAGTCATTTTCCTGCATAAGAAATCACACTTGATTTTTTTTTTTCAGAAATTATTCGTTGTTAAGTTAATGCCTTCATGGATACTTCAAGAAGAAAACGATAATATACGGATGTATTTGTATCCGCTTTTATTTCAAACTTTCAATAAAAAATACTAAACTTACATCAAATATTGGAAAAGAACAATGAAAGCATCAATAATGAAACTTATGATTTAATTCAAATGTGTAACAAATAATTCAGTACGAAACAATGAGTTGACAATTTACTGACTTTCTTTATTGTTAAACAAAAAGACAAGGCGTCTACTTTTGCCCTGAGCAAATTCCTTCACAACAGCCTCGGAGTCAACACGCATGTCCTTGTGGGCATGAAGCATAGCTAACGCTGATAATCGCTCTGTGGACATAGTTGATCGCATGTAACTTTTTACGCGTCTCATTACGCTAAAAGAGCGTTCTGCTGAAGCCGTAGAAACAGGCATGGAAATTAATACAGACAATACTGTGAATATATTTGGATAAAGATCAGGATTTACCGAATGGAGTGTATCTTGCAGAGATGAAGGCATGTTTTCTTCATCTTCTAATGACCATCTTGTGATCCACCTCTTTACCTCTGTGTGAAATACAGCCATTGAAACGGGTATGTCAGCCTTAAAAGCTTCATACAGGGCATTAACTCTGTTGTCAGTGAGCTGTCCAAGGTTGGAAGGTATAAGGTACTGAGCTATGAACCTCTCGCTGCATCCAAGAAGACGATCATCAAGCTCCTGCAATACATGGTCATAAAAAGGAAAGAAGACAGATCTTTTCCAATAA
>PRKT01000120.1:0-55696 GCA_003671525.1 Saccostrea glomerata
CCTCAAACAACGTTGTAAACAATAGTTGAAACGGCCGCAGCGAGCTACGTATCGGAGCAAGAAAAGTATTATACAAACTTATTGCAGGATTGTTTTAAATCATGTTGGACAAAACGTAGCGAAAAAATTTATCCATATTGACCTCGGCGAAGCCGAGGTCAATATGGATATTTTTCTGGTGAATAACAAACCATATTCAACACCAAAAGAGTTCATAATTGTTTTATTATATAGTCCGAATTTGAATAAGACATTGAAGGCTTAACACCAACACCAAAAGAGTCCATAATTGTATATTATTATACCTCATTATAAATATTCTACACAACGCGTTTTCTGATTGGTTCTAGGTTATCACTTGATCGGGCCGTAAAACTTCAAATTTCCCGTCGTCGGCACGCTTTTCATCATATTCCACCTCTTTGGAACACCTAGTGAATTTTCCCGCAATAAAGTTCTCGTTCGTTGAACGAAAACTCCCGAGAGAAGTAGACGTCACAATAGCCTGGTTTACGTCACAAAACTTTACGTTAACAATGAAAGTGAATTTGAGAGCGGTGCCGAATTTGAAAGTTTATGTTTATTTCAAAGGTTTTGCTTGTTTCGGTAAAATAAACAATTCATTGCATGAATGTTCGGGAAACATGAAGACTTATTCAGCCAAGAAATATCATATTCCCCTCGGGCGAAGCCCTCGGGGAATATGATTTTTCTTGGCTGAATAAGTTTTCATATTTCTCTCACTATCATGCAATAAATGTATAATATTCTATATATTTTAGGTTGAGTATTAAAGTAAGTCACTCGTCAAATTTGTTAAATCAAGGATTTGTTGGAAAGCATATTTCGGATAAGTACTCATATAGTATGACTCAAAATCGCAGAGAAAATAGGGGGTGCATCTTAATGATCTATGGTACAATAAAGTCGACCTTTTTGCACATAAATCTTTACTCTTTGAATTATTACTTTATCTCTAATTTACTTTTATCAGATGTTGCTACTTGAATAAATAAAATCTTATTTTGCATAAATACATACGTTTGAATAATATTTATCATTGAACAGATCTTGTAAATTAATGCGCGTTTATTATTGTGTGACCTTTTTGCACCAAAAAATAACATATTTGGGGTATTAAAAAACTAAATAGGCAAAAAAAATATTTTCTTATATCAAGCTTTTTTAGAGTTAAGTGCTGATCAGTCACAAGTATCGAGTAGTTTAAGATTATGAAAGAAAAAATTGGGGTCAGTGATGTTAATTTTGAAATATTGGTTAAAATATGTGATTTTCAGGCAAAAAATGGTGTAAATTTTATCTTGATTTCTTTAATATATCTTCATTTCTTGGCAAAGTTTGTTGAGGGAAGTTGTACTTGTTCTAGAAATATAAATTAAGACCTATATTAAATATTCCTGCAAAATCATAACGGAAAAATTCTCAGAGTAAAAGTATGTGAGCCTAAAGTTTCAAGACATCAATTTAATAAATGTGCAGATTTGCAGAAATTTCTGCTGAATATCCTTCCACCCCAATAAATAGTCCCTCATAAATCTTTCTTCTTTGTAGATTTTTAAGCAGTTTTTTCGATGAATGTTAAAAAATTTACAATGTTGAATATAAATATTTTATAAAAATTGAATTGTAATGAATATTTTTTAAGTAAGAGAATTTGCGTGAACTTTTCTAAAAAAACTGACGAGTGACTTACCTTAAAATCATTGTACCAAATTAAAAGGAATTTAATTGCTTGTTGGCTTCTGTATTTTCAGCAAAAAAAAAATGGTTCTTTTAAAAGAATTAGAATATCATTTTATTTATCCCTTTGTTTGTATCTCTTTTTTCTTGCTCTCTGACTATCTGTATCTTAAACATCCGGGGCTAAACGACGTTCCCTTGACTAGGAAGAAAACACAGTAAAACTTCAATAATTACCATTTATATAGCACAAGGGCATATATAATTATTTTGACAAGTGATATCTCATTGTTCAGAAAAGGTGGATGTGTGTTTCTCTTAGATAAAACAAGCAATGTCTAAATTTTATATCATTAAGGGTTGCAACTGCAACGCTTAATGATACACTAGTGTGTATCATTAAGCGTCGAATATGTCGATATTTGCTTGTTTCATTAAGCGTCGGTGTTGCACTGCATTTGTGACGCTTAATGATATAATTCTGTCATTAAGCGGCGATTTAGCATTAGAGGTTGATGATGTCAGCTATTAATGCAATAATTTATTGCATTAAGCGTTGCAATTGCAACGCTTAATGCTATTTGTATCATTAAGCGGCGTTTTATCATTAGAGGTTGCTACAGCGGTATTTTATGTGACAACATATTTAATTATAAAAAGTTTGCGTATGACGTATCTAATATTCTTTAACCGTTTGCAAGCTATAAGAAGGATGCAACATTAGTTATGTTAACATTTGATATAAAAAAATACAAGTTTACTAAACGATATATTGGGAAAACCAGATGTTGCATTACACACGATTCAAAATTGAAACCAAAAAATGAAACTTTGAAATGATGACCTAGATTGAAACTTTCTTTCAGTGTATATATACATGTACGAGGGCCGATCAAAAATTACGCGGACTGTGCTTTTATCTACTCTTACAGACGTCATATAGTTATGAAATTTCACAGAAATAGTATTTTAAAAATTCCAATAAATTTTGGGCAAAATTTCTGTATTTTAGAAAAATTACTAAAATTACAACTAAAATTATCGGTATGTTGATATCGCTGATGGAGAGGTACGGAGCACGACAAAACATTTATAGCAAAACGTTAATGATATCAAACTAAATCATATAATATTTTTTTTCTCCTATTCATTGATTCGTATTCATATTCAAATGCAGCATTTTCCACGCATTTTTAAACAAAATACATGTGCAGTTAAAGAAAAAAAATATTGGAATATGAAAACAATTCTTTGTATTTAAACTACACATGCTTATGGAGATGATATATTATTAGAGAAATAAACTACACACATATATGGAGATAATACACTACTTCTCCCCAGTAGACTGATCTTTCACGGTGATGAGTTTAATTTTATTGAGTGTTAAAAAAAATTTTTTTTTGTTATTTATACACTTTATAAAAGTATCAGATTAATAATAAGACGACAATTAATAATATAAAAACAAAAGGAATATTATATAGAAATATTTTTGGGGTTATCTTGTTTTTAGGAATTTGGGTTATTACAGGATTTTTAGAACATAATAGGACAATTCAATAAATTCATAGCACATAGTTATGTTATATTTTTTAATTTGTTACTTTATAACTTTACATCAATAGCACATTTTTTTTAAGAATAAAGACATCATTATTTGATATAAAAGTATTTGGCTTTGTATAATACGCATGAATAACAATGTATCAAATAACTATGAGCTGGGTTAAATGTTCAAAATAGATATTTGTCAATAGTCAAGATATAACACAGTCACATGGGTTTTATCATCATGAGAGTCTCCTTTATCTGTGTAGCATCTTTCACTGTAGGATACCATGGAAGGCCCCAGTATACCGAGGACCATTGACCGTTGAGAAAGGCGTACCGACAGGAATTATACCACCATCCGCCTCTCATGGCATTGTGTGCAGCACAGTTATGACCAACCCTGTCGTTATCCCTGTCTGGGGTACTGAAGTACATCCCTGACAGATCGTAGTTATTAGGGTAGCCAGTGTCTAGCATGCTGTCACCTAAAGTAATCAAAGAAAAAATATTATATTATATTATATTATACGGACACCTAATTCAAATAAGATCATTTTTATTTACTTAAATTTTAAGCTGAAGGAAAGCACATATATAGTATTCAAAATTAAAAAAAAAGTTTAATTGTGATACATTTTACCTTGCAATTATGTTTTAAAGCAGTTTTTTCTGCTTATTGTCATTTGATTTCTTATTTTGACTGAATTCGAAATTTGTGATGTCAATAATTTGAATTGAATGATGTCTTTTTAATATCAATCGTTTTTCTGAACATTGAAATTAGTTAACTTTTAGATAAATCAAAAAGAAAAAGAAACGCAGGGTAAACTTTTGAGGCAAAATAATTTAATTTTTCTTATGTATCTTTTAGTATTACTATCTAACGTTTGAAATTATCTTTTATGAAAATTTAACTGAAATTTCATTTGACTTTGCCTCATAATTCATAAATTATTGAAACTGATATGACGATACCCATCAAAAAGTGAAAATTGAAAGTTCTCTTTATCTTCAAAGCCTCCTTCGCGCATCATTCACAGGCTTGATTCTCTTTTGCATGTTGTTCATCAGGGTGTTTATCCTATAAATAGGGATATGTTTTAACATTTTCAAAAAGATAGCCCTTAGTTGAAAGGGACCATCTTCGGTATTTCAAACGTATATTCCACTCAGTCCCATCGATGTTCAATAGGTAAAAACTGGACTCTTGGGGACAACTCGAGTGGGTGAATGTGATTGTTGGCTAGAATGTCTTGATAAACTTAGCCTCGAACAGACTGGAGGTAAACAAACCGAAAGAATTAGGCAAAGTGGGCGCTCAGGGGAAAGTGAGAGGAAGACCAACGTGAAGTTAACCAGCTCAAAGATCTAAATTGCGCAATAGGTTTCTTACAGTTCTGTTGTAAATGTAATGATTTTGATAACCTACTCTAAATACAATGTATAAACTAAAAATAGCAGTTTTGTGGTAGTAAGGTGGCGAATTAACAGGTGGTAGGACGAATAACCCGAACCTGACGTGGCTCTGCTACGCGTCAACGACATCGTCACGGTTGATTGAAAACCATTCAAAGCCTTCTCTGACGACGGTTAAGACGTTCTGTGGGGAAAATTTACTATCGACTGCACAGCAAGCTGTTGTTGACTTTTTCCTTATATAGGAAACGTAAAAGCCGGACCCCATGGAATGTCTGTCAACTGTTTAAAGGTTGCAAAAAATGCATTTCATCTACAAATACTTAAAATCATTGTGGTATACCTCAGGGGCATCAAATGGTACAAGGAGATCGTTTTCAAACTTGTCAGCATGTTGCAGGTGTTTCTGCTTTTCTTTTTTTTTTAAAGAATTTTTCTGACGTAACGTCATACATTTCACGGTTGAGCAATTCTGATCATTGATTTTAGTGCGCTGTTTCGAATATTCTTTTCCGACCAATTTTCACAATTTTTGGTCATGTGGTCCAAAAAAATTGGCATATATTGTTACCTTGCGTTTCTTTCTCCTTTCAGTATATAAAGAAAGGATGTTCAAAACAAAGTTATTACATGACCTGATAGAATGCTTTTGAATTTCATTGTATTTTTTGTTGTTTGCTCTCCTAAATTTTACTGTATACTAATAATTTTACTATTGTCCGCACGTTAATCATAAGGTTTCTTTATATTTATGCAATTGTTGTATAGCTTTTGTTAATTTTAATATTTATATGTTCAATACAGGGACTGTATAAAGCAAAAGGTAATTGTAGTTGACTGTAATTAGTTGCATATTTAAATAAAAAAAATAAATTCAATAAATATTTTACACCAAATACGTCTCCATGTGATTGAAACATTCTTGATATGGACGTAATATAAAGAATGGAATTCGAACCAAAATAGCCTGGTCAGTTACGTTACGATTACCCATTCCAAACTGTGTCTACAATACAATATGCCCTCTCATATAAATATCAACGTAAATTTTTGAGGTTTGCTTTTAATACTTGTTTACTTAATAAAATATGTATTTAAAAAGCGGAGCGGATAGTGGGGAAAATATTTCACTTGCGGATACAAGCACCAAATTTTGCATGAAGGTTCTTTGACTATTACTAAAATAAGAAATGTCGTTGGCCATTCAAGTTCTGGCCATTTTCAAGATGGCCGCCACTTATTTCAAAATGGCGCCTTTTTTCATAATTTTTCCTAATATTTTTTTCCTCCCTCGGTAATACTTTTATTTTTTCTAATATAATAAAAGGGAACTTGGTTAATGATATTATTTGAGCTCAATTTTATATATACATACACTACACATGCGCTCATATATAAACAAAAGTTGTTTTAAGGATAAATCTGAATTAATTTTCTGAAACTTGTATAGCTGCATAAAGCAATGCAAGGTAATCCGGACCTGAAGCAGTTAAAGTTATATTACACCCACATTTTAGTATTTCTTGACATGATGAAGCAATTGCTGGCTAGAATGTACAGTGTGGGACACAAAATCTGCGGTTTTTTTTTACTCAACCCTAACTGAAAGGTGAGGGTAAAGTTAGCCACTTGCATACAAGTAGTGACTGACCCCATAAATGACCAACATGCAATCCAGTTCTCCAAATCTGCTCTACAAGAGCAGCTCTTTAGGGAGGGGATCAAGGCAAGCGTCATTAACGCTATTCTCATTGCTGATTGTACATGATGACAACAAAGTTTTCCAGTGCATTGATTAGAGGTTTTACAAATTGTCACAATGGGTGCTTCGGAATTGGATTGGTTGGAATATTTCTTTGGCGTTTTTAAACATATTCATGACCTGCCATGCTGCCTTTTGACCTTTCCGAACAAAGGCCGACACTGTATCACAACCCGTGAATACATGAAAGAATTGTAATGCATTTGATATGGTTCCAGTGATCTAACAACATCATAAATTGTTATTCATCTCAAATCCTTGCCCTTTCAAAATGTCATCCATTACTGATCCACATTTAATTCATCAAAAAGACTTACATTAATAACAACATAAGGTCTGTATCCGAACTAACCATGAAGATTGATCTGCGCTGCTACCACCCGGTGCTGCATGTTTTGCATGAAGGAACATACGGGTGTCAGCTTCTTCATGTTGGCAAAACGGTATAAAGTTGGTATCTATAGCTTAGCTTATACTGACATTTTTTTCTTTACTACAATGATAGTTGCCTCTTTTAATCACGAATATAATTGTGTCTGCTACCCCCCCCCCCCTTCAGTTTTGTTCTTGTCACACTGAAGGAAAGTGTTTCATGACTTTGCTGGTCTAGTGTTCCCAGGTACTTTTCGTCTAGACCCATGCCACATTTTTTTGAGATTCTGCCTTAAAACTATCCTCTTTCTGAACACGGAAGATGTTTCTACCCTCAAATTACCTTTTACAAGAGAATTAATGTGCAGAAGAATATTAGTTAAAATTTCACGTTGTTTTGAAGTGACTAATGACGCACTGTCAATTACAAAAGCTATTTCAATGATATAACTGACTTAATCTTCTGTCAATACATTATTTGGCAACTTTTTTCCTGCTTCCAAAATAGGCATCAAATGAGATTTAAAACATGATTTAAAAAAACATTTTTTGTGAAAGAGAGAGAGAGAGAGAGAGAGAGAGAGAGAGAGAGAGAGAGAGGTGTCCTGGTTTTCATGATCAGAAAGTTCTTGTACATCGCATTGCCTACTGTGACAGAAAATAAATAACATAGAAAAACTGCTATATTCATCTTCAACTTTGACTTTGAAGAATCAGCATTTTGTTTGGGATTAAATATGCGAAATTTATCCTTCTGAACAAGTTCATAAAACCTTAATTATCACCTTCACATACCTTTAAAAGGAATACCCAATATTGTTCTTTCCCAATGTATCTTTTTAAATATTTCATCCTGCATTTCAGTTTCGACAGCAACTATAAAGATCCAGCAACTCTTCCTCAAATGGATTTCCCATTTCCAAAATTATACATGTAGGCATAGCCCGATTTACTTGTGAAAAAAAACATTCTTGAGCAGCATGGCTTTCTTCGTGATGTTTTTCTTCTTCTCGTGAACATTTCAACATATTCATGTGAACTCTTTAGTAAGTTTGCTGATTTCTTGGCCAGCTTCCACCTTTAATGCAGCTGGATCTTCTATTACATGTAACCATTACTTTTTACAATAGCATTGTTCTGCTCATGAGCTTGACCAATGGAAAAGTTTGAAAACTATTATTTTTTCTAAGTAAATTCCTTTTTCATTTATCACTAAGCATATGTCCGGGTGCTTTGACATTGCACCCAAAGGTGAAATGGTGCCAATCGAACATATTTGTCTTGATGTGACGAAAGGCAATTACTAGTGTTCTTTGTAAAGCCTAAAATCTGATTCTCTGCAAGACCTTACAAAAAAAGACAACGAGTTCCAACAGAATTCTTTACCAAAATTTGAATTGTGAAATCTTTTTTTTATGTTCTGACTCCAAGAAAAATAGATCATCTATTTCAAGTTCATCACAATTATCGAGTTCCTTTGCATTTTGGTCTGCCTTTTCATTAAGTCATACAGACAGCAGGCAGTAATTTGACTATCTTGTCTTGTTTTAGCAAGATTAAAAAAATTTTAGGAAAGACTCGGCAGTGCCAGAATATGCAACTTCTGCTTGAATCAATGCTGTCACCCAACCGCTCCCTTTCAACAAATCACCAAGCAGTTTTTAAGCTGCCATTTTAATATGCAACCCATTGAACATATTGACAACATATCTATCTTCACCATAAATTTCTAGTCATTCTAATCGTATCTGTTAGTTACAAGTCATCACAGGCGCTTGTCTTGGACTTTAAAAGGATGGTGCTGACTTCACAGTCCATGGCATTCTTCATTGTGGATAGCTAATGATTACCTGTTGTTTTATGTCATAAATACAACATTGATTCATTTCCTTTTTTTAACGTTCCTTAAAAGATTATTTCACTCATTAAAATTTAAGGTTGTTTGAAAGAATATATCACTCAGTGCTATTTTATTTTTCCGAAGGATTATTTCATTTATTGAGATTTTACGTACGTTGGAGGAGTGTTTCACTCCATGATACTAGTATTTTATGTTTCTTGAGGAATTATTTTACATACTGAGGGCTTTCAAATACAACATTTTACTTGGTATTCAGGCCCACGATAGTGAGGGAACGCCTGCAGGGCTTTTTTGTAAAACATGTGTTACAAGTTTTTAAAAAATAGCTTCTTGCTACTGTGATAATGTCGTTAATTTCTACAATAGGGAACGATATTTTTCATTATAAGAAAATCAATGTCTTTATTTTTGTAGCATTTAAGTTAGAATATGATTTTTATAGTCTTTTTAAACTTTCTAGATATATTTAAGCGGCCAAAGTATAATTAATTTGGTTTTAAGAGAATGTATGTGAGGTCAAATTGCCTGAAAATGTCGCCATTTTGTTTTAGTGGCGGCCATCTTGAAAATGGCGGAAATCGCGGTGGACAACGATGTTTCTTGATTTAATAGTATCAGATAGACATTTGTACCAAATTTCATGCTTGTATCCACAAGTGAACTATTTTGCTGAAATTTCGATCCAAGCCGCTACACTAAAGTAACATAATGGAATTATTGAGCATTAAATATATAGTGTTTCTTTTTTAATTGTAAAACTTTTTAATTGTTCATACTGCATAGACAGGTTTTTATATTCAAATCTCGCTATAGTGAAACATTGAATATCACTCATTTCTCCAAATATTTACATAACAATAGAGCAGGTTCTCAGAAAAAAAGAGAATTTTTTAGTTGTTTACTTGTCATCAGAAATTCTCTCTCACTTTCTTTCTCTCTCTCTTGCTTTATCGTTGATCGTAATTCGCACATTTCTTCCCCTTTACCTACCCAAGGTCCCGGTAACTGGTCCTCCAAGAAAAAGTCTGTATTTGTTGGTTTCATCAGCAACAGAGAACTGGTTGTATAATTCATAGAGCTTTGTGCCACTGAGCAATGTGATGGAGACGTAGAGGGAGGAGTTACTTCCCTTGGTAAGATTATATATAACGTCATTCCCTTCAATATATTATTGCCGCTTATAAAGCATTTATAAAGCTTACTATGTTTATTTTAGAACTGTTTTCTTATAACTCAACATGAAATGTTTACAGAAATTACGTTTTACCAACATCGTATCTGTATTGAAATCAGGTAACTATTAGGAAATCTCTAGGTATTACAATGACTGTTATAAAGTTCAATTAAAGACAGACGTCACATTCCTCAAAATAAATAATTATTTTTTCCAAGATTTAGTCATTAAAGAATTAGTACTTTAACAGGTTCCTTGCCAGGCATTTATGCGATATACCAGATGATGTCATTTCTTATATAATCTTTTAGTGAAAAAATAAATTTCCATAATCACAGTTTTATTGTTTCAAATTTTTAAAACAATAAGAAACAGGTTTAGAAAATACAAAGTAATTCAAAGTTTGTATATTTTTCATACATTATGATGACATAAAAACAGAAACTGGGGAACGTATCGTCTGGCCTTAAACTAAAGAAGAAAATACTCATTAAAACTGTTCATTATCAAAAAAATTGAAATCTCTTCAATCTAACATAAGATATTATATATTTATGGACTGAATAAAATGAAAATAGCACACTTATGGTTTCCCTAGGGAGGAAACTATTTCCGCTTCTGGAAAGAGCTTTCTTCCTTATGGAGCCATAGCTTTGCCATTTCCCATGTAGTTATAAATTACCAATCCAGTAGGAGTCGTTAAGATTCCCAAATCCATTCCTGTACTCCTCCCACGTTCTATCGAAACTCACAGATCCACTTGAACGCCTCTGGATTGCCTAAGGATTTATGAATTTAATTGAAAGAAGTGTTGTTTTGTTTGTTACGTTACACTTTGAGGTATATATTTTTAAAAGCTTTTCATACAAAAATCCACTTAAATTATATTAATCCTAATAACTATTTTTAATATGAAACATATGGAGACAACAAACAGTATTCAAGAACTAAAGTACATAAGAAATACAAAACAGGAGCAAAACAGACCCGGACCTCCAAATCATCAGAGGTGGGATCAGGTGCCATGGAGGAGTAAACATCTCCTGCAGACCGGTCACATCTGCCGTGTGCTACTTTTCTTGATCGGGAAATATCGGAAAATTCGTCATCAATTGAGTGTATAAATAATGTACTTAAATTTACTATGAAAACGTCAGTCAGAATTTGACTCAATGATAAATTTTATTCGCTGACATGGTCATTGTATCGACCATAGAACGCACAAAATGATGCGTTTTAATGAGACTGCTGTTATTCTTGTTTCATCAACTTCTTTATCAATAATTTATAAATGAATATTACAGAAAAAATGCTAAATTCATATATTATATTATATATTTTAAAGTAAAAAAAAAAAAGTTTTGAATTTTATGATATTATAAAAATGCGTTACTCTACTTTGTTATTAAAGTATTTACTGTCAATATTTTATTATCTTCATGTAAATTATGCTAGAAAAGAATTATGTAATGTAAATTCATCCCATTTTTCGCTTATAAAAAAGTACTTAAAATCGGTAACTGAAGGTCAGAGAGAGAGAGAGAGAGAGAGAGAGAGAGAGAGAGAGAGAGAGAGCTAGCTTACTGTCCATCCTCCTCCCTCTGACACCATGTCGCAGAACACGCTGGTCTTGCTTTCAATTCCAGACGGATATATCTCATATACACCAGATTTTGTATTGCCATTATTATATAGGTCCATACAATCTGTATTCAGTTTGAAACCTATATAAAACCAAAATTTATATTATAATAATTAAAGAAAATGTTTCACTTTCTTTTTGATAGAACATACCATTTGTCTTTTTTTCCAAAAAAGTACAACCAATGTAATGTAAAATCATATCCATTATTATTGGTATAAATACAGCTCAATTATTAACAAGTTGCATACTGTGAGTTAAAGATGTTTCCTATACGAGGTGTGATCAAAAAGTTCGCGAAACTATCTCTATATCTACAAAACCACATTTCAGATTAGAGAAAAAAATTGTACACACATAGCCATACACTGGGTCTATAAACAGCATATTCTGAATGAAGTTTTGCTCAATGAGTGTGACGTCACAATGTGAAAATGACGTCACTATATAGGTCACTTGTGAAGAAAACTGATTGCCCCACGCATACTCATTCAAAACTTGACTGTAGAACTTATGGCATATCTTAAAAATCCCTTTGAAGTAACGTATAATAATTTGTACACAGTTTATTAAGATAAATGTCTTCCTATAAATTCAATCAATGATTGGATTGGTCGTGTTACTGAAGGAATGCAGATGGTTAAAAATGATACTTGTTTTGTTACCCAGTGAAAGCAAGTTTTAAGAGAGATGGTTTTTTTTTAATTAAGCAATTTTCTATCCAAGACCTCCAATTTACACTTTAAAAACCCTAATTTTTCAACAATAATATACTTATTAAATATCTAAGATATCGTTTACTTCAGATTTTAAACATAATAAATATGATAAAAAGAAGAAATCCATTGTCTATCCACCTTGAATAAATATCTCACCAAAGACAGTATATTTGGGTTTTGATGGTCAACATGCTTATTTTTGGAAAGGAAATTTTTATCCACCTAATATGCTACTGAGATTTGACATTTTCTAATAAATGAGCTGTTTTTGTTTTTAAAATTAACTTACATGGAAAGAAATAAAAAAAACTCAGAAATATCTTTCAGCTTTTGTGACAGAACACTACAGAGGGTGTCACGTGATCGCCTATATCCAGTGATTCGCGCATGAGCAGAATGGTGGGAGATGTGCATTAAAATCGGAGAGGACTAATTTAAAATGTAATCAACACTGAAGCCAAATATTGTTTCTTTTTTGGAAGTTATTCAATTAGTTCGCGAACGTTTTGATCATCCATCGTATAATTCTAGAAAAAAAGGTTGATAGCCTATTTTGGCCCCTCCCTACCCCCAGGGGTCATGATTTGAATAATTATGAATCTACACTACATGAGGATGCTTTCACATGAGTTTTATTTTTCCTGGCACAATGATTCTGTAAAAGGAATTTTGAATGGTTGTTCCTATATATTCTTATGTAAAACTTTGATCAGTCAATGTGGCCCGACCTGCCCCCGGGGTCATGATATAAACAAGCTTGAATTAATATTACCTGAGGATGCTTCCACATCCGTTTTATTTTTCCTTTTTTTACGTTGAGAAGCAATGATAAAGAGAGCAGTTCATTGCTTGAAATAAATGTTGCCGGAGAACTATACATGGTGAATCTTTAACACTTTATTATTTGGTAAATTAGAAACCATTTATAGTGTTCAATTTTAGCAATGTTTAACATGTCGAAAACAAAACTGAACGTTAAAAGAGCAGTAGGAATCCGTGCTGTTTCAGACGAAGCACAAGTATTTACTGGTCAAACTATAACATATCTACCTACCAGGTAGCTTATGTAGACTATTTTTCATTCACTGAATTTACTCTTTATTCCAAATTCTACCATTATCGAAAAAAAATATATTTTCATATTCTACATTTTGAAGATCAATACAAAATCAATATAAACTGTAGTAAGTTAAAAAAATCTTTTGCTGCATGGTGTTCAAGCATGTATTTATTTTCCCTGAATTGCAATATAAACTGCTTAACGATATTGGATCAGTGGCATTTTGCACTGAATTTCGCCGAAGACAATATATACCAATACATCCCTTGGAGGAGAGTAAATTGTTTTTAATATACATACTTCTTGAGGTCAGGTTGGTCAGCAAATCTTTCATTTCCCTATAACCCCGTCGTAGTTCATCTACGTCTTGTTGAATATTACTTGCTGATGTAAGATTGGTGATCAAATCTGTGATTTTCAAATTTTCCTTCCGTAGTTCATCCACTTCACTCTGAAGCTTACTTAATAAAGCATCGTTGGTCTGCAAATCTCTGATTTCATTGTTTTCTAGTCGTAGATAATGTACTTCACGCTGAATATTTTTCAATTCATCCAGAAGTGTAGAAAGTTGTCTACTGTTCTTTTCAATACCGTTGCAGTCATTTTGTTGATTCAAATAAATAAACTGGGAACTGGCACATATAAACCTGGACAAGAAGAAGACTGTTAACACTTTTATCATGATTCAATTGTCTTGTCGTCATAATGCAATGTTATTTGGATATATTTCAAAGTTTAAATACCTGCTGAACAGGAAGTACGAGGGGCATTTCAAAAGTTCTGAGAACTGTTTAATAAAAAATTAACCGTTTCACGGAAATTATTGAGTTTGATATCATTGGAAAGATCACAAAAATATACACATATTGTGACGTCATTTTATAATTTTTATGACGTAATATCCCCGAAAATGACGTCATAATTCCGTATGCTCACGATATTGGCCATAAAAATGACGTAACAAAAGACACAATTTGATCAAATTAAAATTTAAAAAACAACTTTTGCTTATTACTCGGGTGGAAGCTATCGTACGCAAATGCCAGTTGGTGGGATGTTTACATAGACTACAATCTATCATTTGGTGTTCTATTTCGCCGATCTTCTTGTTCTTTAATGGTTTAAGCGATTGTCAAACATCGCATGTTTTTATCGAATCTCGCTTAAAATATTGCGTTAAACAGACCTAACTGTGAAAAAAAGCGAAGTTGACAATCAAAGAAAAATAGACGATTGTGTTTCAAACTTTTATGGCATCAATTCGTCAGGTGTTTTAACGAGATTTGAGGGATTGATGAAGGCTGAAGAGAAGTTAAGTTTAGTGTGCCCCATATTTTCTCGTAAAATCCAAAATGGCGCTGGCGCAGTTGTAACTCCGTCGTACCTCCACGTATTCACAAAATTTAATTCACGGAAATTAAATAATATTTTACATGTCTGTGTAATTTATAAACATTTTTTGGAGTCAAAAGTCAAAAGCAGTAGTGAGTTCTTGGGCGCCGATTTTAATTCAATTAGAAAAAATATGCAAAGAAACAAGTCAGGGGCAAGACTTTTGAACATTTTATTTGAAAACGGTAAGAGTGCTGTTACTCAAAATATATTTGTTGAAAACTGCATTAATGTACTTCAGTTTTATACAGAAAATGTTTGATTTCATAAAGTGGAGAGCTTTATAAACGACGGAAAATCCAGTGGTATCATGTAACTTAAAATCTTAAATGAATGCCGATGATAGCATAACCGGGCATAAACCGTGCTAGTAAACAAACCATTCAATGAAATATGGAATTCTTGATAAACGGTACCATACTCCTACTCTACTTCTTTGCAAATAAAAAATTTCTTTGAAATATTTCTTCAAATAAGCCTTTGGCAGAACTTTTAAAATTGTCTAATGTGGATAAAAACGCGACTTTTCAGTATGCTAAACATTCTATACTATGACGTCATTTTTAGCAGATATTACGTCATAAAAATTACAAAGTGACTTCACGATATGTGTATATTTTTCTAATCTTTCCAATGATATCAAACTCAATAATTTCCGTGAAACGGTTAATTTTTTATTACACAGTTCTCAGGACTTTTGAAATGCCCCTCGTATTTTGCACTACTCTTACTAACGGACTGTTTGACAGCAATTAAAATACATATAAGCCAAATTGGTCCACTCATACGAAACTACTTCAACAGCCTTGTTGCTTGGGTAGACAAAAAAGGTAAACATTAATGATTTATTTATAGAACCTTGTTATTATTCTTTAATAAATATGATTATATATTTCTTTTTTTTTAATTGTGGTATTCGTTTGATATGATATAAATTTGACTATGCAATATTCTATGTATGAGATCTACAAGAAAATTTGTAGTACATAGAATTGGAGTAGCATTCAAAATTTCTGTCTTTAACTTGTTGTTTTGCATTAAAAACCGCGAATGAATTACATAATAAACCATTAACAAACATGCTTTTAAAGTGCCAACGGTTATTCCAATGTCAGTTATATCTTAACATCACACTTTTTCGAGTTAAAGTCAATAGGGCGACATCAATTTATGCGTATAGATTTGGACAGACACCAATTCATTTCCAAACAGTTTGAATATGCCTTGTCCATTTGTGAAAGGAATTGCTGTTATTTATTTATCTGAAGTTTTATGGTCGATAATTCAGTCTTGTTAGCAGAGACATACAATCTTTCATTAGGTCAAATCTTAACTTACCTTTTTTATATACTCTATTTTGTGGCTTTTATTACACACTTAATTGTAAGAGAGATTTTTTTTTAAAATCCCGAACATACAAAAAGGCACACAGCCAGTGCAATCTGTAGGTATTGGATGCACCGTATTTCATGGAACCTGATGCAAACTCTGATTTATTTTTAGATCAGTGTTTGCTTTGCCTTGAATGACCTTCTTAGTGGACGCCAAAAATCCCAACCCCTCTTTTTCTGATTTCTTGAAAATAAAATTGGAACTGCAGATTTGTTTGATGACCATCAAAGGGAATTTAAGGTTATTCCCTCGTGAAATTAACTAGGATATTGTGAAAGTTAAATACTATATGCAGCTCAAAATCCTAAAGAAAATGGGGGGTCAGTAACCACTTATCTTAGTATCAAACTGTGCTAAGTTGCATTTTTTGCACTTAAATTTAATTTTCGATTAATCATTTTAATATTTCTCATATTTTATCAAATAAAATAGTAAGAATATATATGTATTATTGAATAAATCTTGCAAATTATGGCACATGGATTTTTGCCAGATCCTTTTGCAATAAAACATATTAAACAAGATGTGTTTGTGAAACACTGTTGCACCAGTATGACAACATAGCAAAGATTAAAGTTTTCTTAAATGCAAATTAAATCAATTAGTACCAAAAGTAGGATATTCTCACTGAAAAACAATTATGAAATTTGAACGTGAGCCGCTGTAATTTTTTTTTCAATAAATACAAACACCATGAAAGATCTTGCCACATAGAATGCTTATACAGAGTATGGAAGCCCTAGCCCTAAACGTGCAGAAGTTATGGCCAAGGTTAATTTTTTCTAAAAGTAGGTCAACTTCCAAGGTCAGGGTCAAAGGGTCAAAGTTATTGTTATCAAATGAAAAGTCTTGTCACAAGAATTGAAAATGTAAAGTATGAAAGCACTAGCTCTAATGCTTTAAAAGTTATGGTCAAGGTTTGCTTTTTTAAAGTAAGTCAATCTCAAATGTCAAGGTCAAAGGGTCAAAGGTCTTGGTATCCAATGAAGGGTCTTCTCACAAGAATTACACGTATGAAACTTTTCACATTTTCATCTTCTTCTCAAGAACCACTGGACCAATTGTAACCAAACTTGGCACAAAGTATCTTTGGGTGAAAGGGATTAAATTTGTTCAAATGAAGGGCCACGCCCTCTTCCAAGGGGGAGATAATTATGAATTAGTGAAAAATTAATAGCATTTTAAAAAAAATCTTCTTCTCAAGAACCACTTGGCCAGGAAAGATGAAACTCATGTGGAATCATCCTTAGGTAGTGTAGATTCAAGTTTGTTCAAATCATGACCCCTGGGCTAGGTTTGAGCCAAAATGGCCAACCAAAGTTACATAGAAAAATACATAGAAAAAAATATTTTGAATGCTTCTTCTTCTTAAGAACCACTGGGCCAGAAAAGATGAAACTCATGTGGAATCATCCTCAGGTAGTGTTGATTCAAGTTTGTTCAAATCATGATTCCCGAGGCTAGGGTGGGGCCAAAATGGCCAAACAAAGTTTTACATAGGAATATATAGGAAAAAAAGACTTTTAAAATTCTTCTTAAGATTCATTGAGAAAAGAAAAATGAAACTTAATCTTAATCTTAAATTATCTTCAGGTAGTGTAGATTCAAGTTTGTTCAAATCATGACCCCTGGGGCTAGGGTGGGGCCAAAATGTCTGACCAGTTTCACATAGGAATAAATAGAAAGAAATCTTTAAAAGTCTTCTCAAGAAGCACTATGCCAGGAAAGATGAAACTCATGTGGAAACATCCTCAGGTAGTGTTGATTCAAGTTTGTATACATCATGACACCCGGGGCCAGGGTGGGTCCAAAATAGCTGACCAAAGTTTTACATAGGAATATATGGGAAAAACTTTAAAAATTTTCTTCTCAAGAATCATTGGGCCAGGGAAGACGAAACTTATGTGGAATCATGCTCAGTTAGTGAAGATTCAAGCTTGTTCAAATCTTGACCTCTGGGGCTAGTTTTGGGCCCAAAATGGCTGACCAAAGTTGTACATAAGGATATATAGGGAAACCTTTTAAAATCTTCTTTTCAAGAACTTCAAAGCGATGATTAGTGCTATTTTTCTATTTATATGAAATCATCCTCAAGTATTGTAGATTCTACCTTGTTCAAATCTTGACACCCAGGAGGGTTAAAATTCAAGCCCCCCCCCCCCGGTAAACTTTTAGATTTTCTCTGATATGTGCTTTTTCCTAGTAGATGTGCTCAGGTGATCGATGTGGCCCTTGGGCCTCTTGATGAATTAGTGATATCACATATTCAAAATTATATGGTGATATCACTTATTCGAATAGGTGATATCATTTTTGGAAGTAAATATCAAAATAGTGCCTCAACATTTACGTCATATTACACGAAGGAAATTCGAAAAAAAAAATGAAAGATAGGTTTGAACAAAAACTGTTCCATTTCATCTCAAAAAGATTCCTAAAGATTCACCGAACCCTTACTGAGATATCGTTGAAGGAAAAAATAAGAAAAAGAAGAAAAAAACTTTTACAAAAATAGAAGGGTCTTTCGCTGACGGAAGACCATAACAATAGGGGAAAAGAAACAGAACGAAAACAATAAGGTCTTCCGTTGGAAACGGAAGACTTAAGAATAATAACTAGATAAGATCTCATTGCGACCAACAAGTAGGTCTTCCGTCCGATTTTTCGATGAGATACGAGGGGCGTTCAATAAATAATGTCATAAGGGCTCAGAAAGAAGCAAACGGCGCTTTTCAATGATTTAGTCTTCATGATTTTACTTATTAATCTATTTTAATTCAAACACATGTCCGCAACATTTTTTATCCATTTTCTGATTGTTTTTAGAACTTATTTTTGGGTATGACCCTTAGTATACTGGAAAATGGCAGATCCAATGATTTCCTGTACTTGTTTTTTCCTTCTGAAAGGTGTTTTTTTTTCAAGTTTGGAAATAGAAACAAGTCAAAAGGTCAAAGATCTGGCAAATATTGTTAATATGAAAAACATTAACTTTCTGTTTATCCCGTAAACCCCTTTACACTTTAGGGCGTGCGGATTTAAACGCTGTCGTGAAGAAATTCAATGTAGTGGATTCCTGATTCTGGGTCCTTTCTCTGATAAACCTTTCAATTTCTTTGCAAAAAAACTGCTTTCTAGACACCTCCAGATATTAAACTGTCTCCCCGAATACGAATTTGAACAATAATACCACTAATATTTAAGAAAATTGCATATAAATCTGTTTTTGTGCTCTTGCATACCTTTGCTCTTAACAGACCTTCGCCGTTTTTATCAAGTTCATCTTATGGTAAATTTTGTTTTAATGGTTTTAAGCAATAAATTCATGTTCCAATATCTGTTTGAATATACAACAAACGTGGATCATTACAATTACTGATATTATAAAATTATTGTTAAGACTTTTGTACACGCTGTCGTTTTCACTAATTTTTCAAAATACAGGGTGACCTTAGAGTACCAAGCTTAATTACTGTCAAACATTTCTTAAAAACAGTGTAAACTACTCCCGATATGATGTCTATCAAATTTGCTTTGTGTCTTAAAGTCAATCATACAACATCAAATATTATTTGTAGAAATTTGGCAAACAGTACATAAGTTGTTATAATTTTTGTTGACAAGGAGGGTACCCATTTTTGAAGCCCATTATATAATTTTTTATCTTTGAAATCCACCTGCTAATTTGTCTATAAAACAGGCATCCGTTGCTGTAAATATCACATATTTCAGTGAATATTTCTTTGGGATTTTTAACAAGTTTTACAGCAGCTTTAATGTTGCTTTTATTTTTACTCTAGTTTACTGATTCTTTACCATTCATTTATAATGCAGTGTCTCGAGTAGCCCTTGTTTCCCAGCTTCTCACGATAAAACTATGTGATGAAAAGTGGTCACATAAACTGTTATAAATTCATTAAATATTCAATAATGAGAGAAAGTCAAGTTTTACGTCATATGACTACTATGTTGTATGTAATCGAGCTAATGACATTATTTATTGAACGCCCCTCGTATGATTTGACTATAATCTTTGTTGAAACATGGTGATATAAAGTCTTCCACAATTTCATTTTATCTGTTTAATTAATGTAACATCATCTAAAAGATATACGTAATTATCTAAAATTCATAGTAAAATACTTTGATTTACTCTAGCAAAAATTTGATTTACAACAGTTAACAATAGTTATCACAAAAGTATAGGGATTCTTGTTGGACATGCACATAATACCTAATCAATTTAGAGGTCGTGTTTGCTCTGCTCTAGATTTGTTTTTATTTCATATAACATTCATTTGACTACTGTAGGTTTTCTCCATATCTCATTTCTGTAATTCATACACTGTTTGCAACAACAAAAATTAAGCTTAAGCTCATTGCAAAATGTTAAATTTCCGTCTTTTACAATCTGTTTACTAAGTAGCTCTTTTTATTGGAGGAGACTTTTTAAAGTCTTTTTATGGTTGTCCTAATGTGTTGTATTTTTGAAATTTTAAAGCAAAATGTAATGCATATTGAAGGGCCTCTTAAATCAAAACAAATTGCACGTTCTTTTATCTTTAAGATTTTTTAATAGCTTCCTTGTTTACAATTAAGGTATCTGCCGATTGTCGTAAATCGGTGGGTGGACAAGGGACATTTAACACTTTATGTAAGGTTGTCTTCACCTTGTTAATGGTGGACTGTTTTAAATTAGTAATCAATGTTACAGAGACTGAAATTTAAATGCTTACGTGATCATAAGGCGTATATGAAGATATTGGATATTTTCACAAATATGACAGTGTTTAATTTGTTTCATCACATATTGGAGAGCTTTAGTAGATCAAACACTGCTGACGAGTAAATGTGGTCTATTCATCGTTCGGTTTAACGCGTAACATTACAGTAAAGCGGTCGACAAGAAGTTCTCGTAGCAGACGCAAACACACTGTTGCCACACCGAAACATAGATAAAAACTGTAAAGCTTAAAGGAAATTCAAGGGTTTTTTTTTTTTAAATGTAATTGAAATTTGTCAGTTGTAAATAAAAATCTGAATGTGTCAAACAAATTTGTTGTCTGCGCCCAAGTCACTAAAATATGAAGCCCTCTTTTTTTAAGTACACATTCAGAATTTCAATAGTGATTGAAAATGCATTCAAAACCAAATAAAGATAAGATATTTATTGAAATAAAGTTAACTAGTGAAATGATAATTTCAATAGTAGTTGAATGTACAAGTCATGACGTCGACCAAACACAGGTTGTAACCGCTATCGAAATAATGTTCACTATAATTGCAGTAATTAATAATAATTCAAGGATATTTGAAATTTTGCATTTCAAAACCAAAACCAGTATAACTAGTATTGAAACAATTATTCCAGTAATGATCATCGTTTTAATAATCTACTGATAAACACCATCAACAAGCAAGCATTATGATAAGCTAACTTGACCAAATCTGTAATGCAATATAACACATAGTAGCCATTTCCTCTGTTATTCATGAAAACAATAATGCAAAAGAACAATACTAAGCTTAATACTTCAAAACATAATCCTTGGACAGATCGAAAGCTTGTGTTTTCTGATGCTTAGAAAGTGCTAATAGAATCTTTGGCTAAACTTGGTTTGAAGAAATTTATCATATCTTATGCATATGAAACCTTCTAAAAAGTTTCGTGCGAATGTTTGAAAATCCTATTTTCCTGACCGGACACCGAGGGGATGCACAGGGTGCCCGACCTGTCACACGTGGTTGTTAACGTCCCTGTACCATTCACATATCTGTCAGTAACTACCAATTCGTTACATTTATTCAACAAATTAATCATTGAATAATAGCATCATGTTTTTTTGTAATATTTATAAAATAATCGTCCATCATTTTTTTTTTTGGTTTGGATTAAAATGGATCAGTTATTCAATACAGCTTTAGAGTTAAAAAGCATAAACAGTACTTGACATGATCTGGAACGGAAATTGCTGCATTGACTTTAATTTTTCTGATCTTTTATATATACCATCAAAAACTAATTTATATAAACATAAACCTTGATAATATTCATTGTACCCCCCCCTGCCTGAAAAGTGGGAGGGTACTTTGTAATCGGTATTTCCGTCTGTCCGTCTTTAACGCTTTATTTCGTCTGCAACTCCTCTTATACTGCTTAGTGAAATTTTATAAAACTTTCACAGAATCTTTATTACACATTGCTATTGTACACCTCCTATTTTACTTTATTATTCGACGCGTTTAAGTTTCCCATAGTAAAACTTGGACATTGCCATTATATGTTTACCTACGACGTCACATATATAAGCTTTTGGATAACATTTGATAGGACGAGTTGTCCCTCTTTACGCATTACCGTAAACAATATATAGCAACACATGGACATTATGATTGATTGATTGTTTATTGTTTAACGTCCCTCTCGATAATTTTTCATTCATATGATGAAGCCACCACTTGCCGGTAGATGGCTACAGATTTTGTCCTATGCTCGGCACTCAGGGCCTTTGAGCAGTGAGGGATATTTTTCGTGCCAGCACCTACTGCGACACGGGGCCTCGGTTTATACGGTCTCATCCGAAGGACCGGTCTCCACGTTCCGCAGTGGGATTCAAAGCCGCGATGTAAGGTGGACATTATAGAAGATCGGGGGTATTATTTAGTAAGCTCATATTCAGAGTATCTCTAGTTGTTCAATAATTTTGCTCATCACAATTGATCTGGATTTTTCGTAAATTTTGAAAAAAGAGAAACTTTAGACAGTTTTCTTACATTTAATTCTTTATTTTAATATATAACAAGTATAAAGATCTGATACGCCATTGTAATTTTATCAATAATGAAGATATCAAACATTTATAGACCTAAAAAATCCTTTGAAGCGGTACTGATGAGGATCAGAGAAAATACTATCCTCTAACACAGTAGTAATTGGGTCAGGTTTGCTGGAGACGAAATAATTTACAGGCAACCGGTCACAACTACAATGTGTTTCTTGTCAGGAAAAAAAATTCCTTAGATTAATCAATAGTATCAATAGCCAAAACATTTATAGTTAAAAACTAGAGGTACTGTGAGCAATGAGCTCATTAAATTATACCCCCGCCTCTCATAATGCCCATGCTTTGCTGTATATTGTTTTAAAGTATTGTATAAGGAGGAAGAAATCGTCCTATTATTTTTAATTTACAAGCCTTTATATGTGAATTCATACGTAAGAATATAATGCCAATGTCCATGGGTTGCAATGGGAAACCTAAAATACCTGTCTAATGTCTGTTTCGACTGTCTCTTATTCGCAAACCCTCTCATACCACTGAGGGAAATTTAATGAATCTTTCACAGAATCTTTACTACTTATTGCCATTATGCACCTAATATTTCACTTTTTTGATCTGACATATATTTTGGACTTTCCAGATCAAGGATACTGCCATTGTACTCATATACGAGGCGGGGGGTATTATTTAGTGAACCCATTGCTAACAGGACCTCTAGTTTATGAAAGGAATCAAATCTAAAATGCAAGAAAAAAAAGAATGTATAAAAACTTTGCACAGTACATAAAAGTCAAGTTTTTCAACAAGATGTTTTTTTTTATAATTTCTTCCTTGTTTATATGTGCTCTGCATTACAAAATAAGCTGTGAAATTATCAAACGGACCTTAAGAAAATAACCATGTCGAAATAAAAATCTATGCTTTTATACCATAAACAAGGAAAGTTTTACTTTTACTATGTTTTTTTTCTAAAAGGACTGTTATTGCCAAAGATGTAAATAACAAATAGTGATAAAAAAAACACAACTGAACATTGTAAACATTGTATAAAATGCAGATCTCGGGAAGTTATTTGTAATTATATATATATACCAAACATAGCAAATGTAAGCTGTAATCAAATGAAGGCATTAAGAACCTGAAATAAAAGACACTGTATATTTACATAAAAATATTAGAAATAGAATGAATTTTTTAGGTAAACATTCATAGAATAATTAAAAAAAACCACAACGGCCGAAACAGTCGTAAAAAGTACAAATGGGCTTTTGAAAACACCAAATAACATTCAAGTCACCTGAAAAAAAATATCTTTTAAACAGATATGAATTCTAATCTATGTACTGTTGCGGAGATATTTTTGAAACATTCTTCTTTTTTATAATAACATAAGAAGGGCTTATGTATATAATATGTGTAATGATATTCTCTAATTTTGTTTTATGTTACAAAAGCTTATATTCATACTTATTATAACAGCTTTATAACCTTCTCTTAAAGAACACCAGTTTGACATAACGTCACAGGCACATTGTCACGACTTCAATCCACCTACCAGTTTGCGAGTCATTTTAAAAACGTTTCAAGATAGTTTTGATCTCCTCATTTCGTCGCAGTCTTGTTTTGAAAAGAAAACAATATTTAGCGACATCTTAATTTTGTCCTCAAAATTGTTATATTTTTAACCTTTTATTTACCTACCTTGCCTGACACTGGAAATACTTATAAATGAAATTAATTTGTTTGATATCAGTAGTATATGTCATGGTTATTATTAAAAGTAGAACGAGATTACAAAGTTAAGAGCCATTATAACATTTTGAATACATTATAAATGCCGAATTTTACTGAAAACGACAAAGGAATAAAGCATAAGGAAAATGTTGGCTTTAATTAAACATATTGTTACCCTGGCCTCGCAGAATCTATAAACTATAAAGAACAGGAGAGGTGAAGCACGTTTTGTTTATTTGGCGGGTTTCAGTAGTTATAAAGTCGAACATACAACATATACATTATTACATATACATGCACTCATTTAGTCTAGGGGATTTACAACAACTAATTTACTATGACATCAAAATATTACTGACTAGAATAAAACATGTGACAATCAACTTTCGTTTGATAATTTATCAATAAAATATTCAATAATACCATATTTGTCCGAAACAGCCAAAACACATTCACAACAGTATTTGTTTACGTTTTGCCTCAAACCGGAACAGATTACAAACTCTAAAACATGACTCTAAAACGAGCAACACAACTAATCCGGAAACAATTGAAATTTTATACATTCGTTGGAAAATCAAATCTATACGTTTTAGGAAATACTTTCTGTGATTATAAACATGACAATTCTGTACATAGAATCTGTTTACTATTGTTTAAACTCAAAATAAAGACTTTACACTGAACTCAAACCACGTGACTTCCCTAACAAAAAAATACTATAGTTAACTATAGTAAACTATAGTTTACTATAATAGTTAACTATAGTTAACTATAGTTATAACTTTGACACTTTGAAAACTTTGATTTACTATAGTGATAACTTTGATACTTTGAAAAACTTTGACGAAAACTTTGACACTTTGAAAAACTTTGACAAAAACTTTGATACTTTGAAAAACTTTGGCGAAAACTTTGACACTTTGAAAAACTTTGGCGAAAACTTTGATACTTTGAAAAACTTTGGCGAAAACTTTGATACTTTGAAAAACTTTGGCGAAAACTTTGACACTTTGAAAAACTTTGGCGAAAACTTTGACACTTTGAAAAACTTTGGCGAAAACTTTGATACTTTGAAAAACTTTGTCGAAAACTTGGATAATTTTACACTTGAAAATTTTTATCGAAAACTTTGAAACTACGAAAAAGTTTATCGAAAAATTTTACACTTGAAGAACTTATCGAAAACTTTGACACTTAAAAAACTTTATCGAAAACTTTGACACTTTGAAAAACTTTATCAAAAACTTTGATAATTTGAAAAAGTTTATTGAAAACTTGGATAATTTTACATTTTGAAAAACTTTATCGAAAACTTAAACACTTTGAAAACTTTATTGAAAACTTTGACACTTTGAAAAACTTTATGGAAAACTTTGAAACTATAAAAAAGTTTATCGAAAACTTTGACACTTTGAAAAACCTTATCGGAAAACTTGGATATTTTGAAAAACTTAATCGAAAACTTTTATACTTTAAAAAAAACTTATCGAAAACTTTGACACATTGAAAAACTTTCACAAAAACTTTGAAAAACTTTATCGAAAACTTTGATACTTTGAAAAACTTTGGCGAAAACTTTGATACTTTGAAAAACTTTGGCGAAAACTTTGACACTTTGAAAAACTTTGGAGAAAACTTTGATACTTTGATTTACTATAGTTAACTATAGTAAACTATAGTTAACTATAGTTAACTATAGTATTTTTTTGTTAGGGTTAGACCATGCTGCTGCATTAAAATATTCACAAATACATTGAAATTCACCTAATCACAATATTTCAAGAACAAATGTTTTATATCAAACATATCATATATAAAGAAAACAGTTACAAATATGTTAACATGTATTAATTTGAGTACTTACCTAAAAAGAACAGGAGAGGTGAAACACGTTGTTTATTTGGCGGGTTTCAGTAGTTATAAAGTCCAACCCAAAATATACCCCACATTCCGGATTTACAATATGATATATATATAAACTAATAGATTATACAAAAAAAAGTGGGGGTGGCTGAAACCCAATATAAACTATGTCACAATATGGCCGTTTCAACAAACAGTTTCCAAGCTCAAGACTCAATTAACAAACGGTATTCAATTTTAAAGTTCATAAAACAACACAAAATAAGACGAGAACAAACGAGAACCTCCAAAACGTCGGAGGTGAGATCAGGTGCCATGGAGTAAAAAGCATCACTATTGACCGGTGACGCCCGTCATGTGCTCTTTGTCATGATTGGGAAAAATCTGCCGTCAAATTAGTGTATGAATATTAACCTTTTTTTATCACACACAATTTGCTGCTGTATGTTTTCATGCTAATTTTGGAAAAAACATTGAAACTCAAGACTGGTGCAAATACATCTTCAGAATCCTAATCTATTTCAGGGACAGCTTAAGAAAGATTGGGATTCACAAAAGTGTCTGTGAGTAAAATCTAAGACATTTAAATATAAGTCATAAAAATAATAATTATAAGCAAATATGTATTAAACAGAAAGTGCTTGAACTTTTTTCCTCTTTTCCTTCGCTTTTTCTTCAGAATTTATTATTGGTCGAAATAAGGACAAAACCATAACATTTAAAAACAGTCCTCAATCATGCATAAATGAACCATTTAAAAGATAAAATGAGATTAAAGCATACAGAGAGTAATGCAAAAATCCTTTTGCGGTATTTAAGTATTTAAGCAATGCAACCACTGTAAACCAATATTAAAATATTTATTCCTCCAGTTGTGTAGAAAGGATCCTATTGATTTTATAAATGATTTTTTTTACTTTCCATGCTTCTTCTCCAAAGTCAATTCGTAAATAACCGATTCCAAATATGTTTATGATGCACTTGGCCAACCCTCTAGCTCTTGGAATATTGTTTTATCCTTCCCTAATATTAAAATTAAACGGTGCAAAAGTAAACCTTTAGAATTTTAAGGGCATGTCATCCTGTCAGCCATGACTTTAAGCAACATTTATATGCCTGATTTGAGTAATATTGTCGACGTCTTTTTATAATAGAGAGTTTGGAGGAATTCTGAGAGTTTGTGTAACGCAGTTTACCTTGGAATCCCCATGAGCATACATTTGCACCCCGTAATTAGAAGGCCTGAACCAGAATTTGTGCAATTTGTGAAATGAAAAAAAAAACATTTGATGTTGTTGTCAACTGGATATTTTAGATAAATCAACGACATATTGTCAATAAACAATTGTAATTTCCATTCTTATGTCGATTCATTATATCCTGGTGAGCTTGAGATAAAGGATACCACAGAGTTTGATACATCTGTTTCTTATTTGGATATCTTGAAAAAGACATAAATAGTATTTTAAGGTTGCTAAAAATGTAATGACTAACGTTTAACTTCCATTACTTATGTAATAATATACCTTCATCAGCTGCATACGGAGTTGATTTATCTCAAATGATTTGATAAGCAAGATCATGTTCCACATATGAACAGTTTCTAAATCGACATATTTTTTACAAGCAAATACATGAAACAAGCATATAAGCAATGAGTTGGAGTAAGTTATTATGTAAGTTCTGGTAGATACAATCCTAAGAATTGTTAGTCCATTATTTCTATAATGAATCAACGTTTTCCCCATTATATCCCGATCATGACAAGAAGCACACGGCTTGTATTACCGGTCAGCAGGGAATGCCATCTCCTCCATGGCACCTGATCACACCTTTGATGTTTGGAGGTTTGCATTTGCTCTCGTCCTGTTTTGTATTGTTTTATGGACTTTTGATCTTGAATACTAATTGCTTTTTTCATATGTTTCATCAATATAAGTATATATATATATTTATACAAATGAAAAAGGCTTTGCATTCGTAATTATATCATATTTCAATTAGGCAATTATAATCAATGTTTTACAAGTTATCTCAAAATGGATCAAAAAGCAATGCATATACGTACATGGATATTTGTCAATAAATAATGAAAAACAGTCAGTGGGGTTTTATCATCATAAGAGTCTCCTTTATCTCTGAGCCTCGCTTTAACGTAGGATACCAGGGACTGATCCACTCTGCCGGGGACCAGGGTCCGTTAAGGAAGGCACTATGACAGTCATTATACCACCAGCCTCCCCCGTAACGAGCGGCACAGTTACGTCGACCACGTGGGTCGTTATATTTGTCATGGGTACTGAAACACATCCCTGGCAGATCGTACAAGCTGGGATAACCAGTGTGTAACATCCTGTCTTCTATATAGAAGTAAATGTAATAAAAGTTAATAAAATTATGTATTTGACATTCTATTTTGATTATTTAAGATATATCTTTAAGACATATGAATCTTGTTTTTATAATAATCATAATAATTACATTAGACTACCGCATACCCTTTGAATAACATTAGATTAAAATTTAAATAGCTTTCTTTCATAATCAGCTGATGTCATATCTTGTCAGCAAATACATTTAAAAATTTATCATTGAATGAAATGCTGAATGACGTTTTTCATACCAATTGTTAGTCCATTATTTATACACTGAATTGACCACGGATTTTTTCCGTTATTTCCTGATTATGACAACGAGCACACGGCGGGTGTGACCGGTTGGCAGGAGATGCTCACTCCTCCATGGCACCTGATCCCACCTCTGATGTTTTGGAGGTCCGTGTTTGCTCTGCTCTTATTTTGTATATTGTTTAATGGACGTTGAGATTGAATACTGTTCGTTATTTCCATATCATTCTCCCTATAGCTCTGTATAGGGTATGTAAGTGGTAAAGCAAGCATTCTACTGGTTACATGTACCTACTTAATGTCCCAGTAGCTGGTCCTCCTAGAAAAAGTCTGTAGTTGTCATCTTCACCTGACACAGAGAACTGTTGATAATGTTCATATAAAGTTGTACCATTTTGTAATGTAATAGAGACGTAGAGGGACGAGTTCCTTCCATTGGTAAGTTGATGGATCAGGTCATTTCCTTCAAAATATCATGATCACTACATGTATAAACAATCAATATTGCAAAATATGCTTTGGAAGGTTGTTGTGTATGAAAACAAAAAGAGCATAGGTTGTTGACGGATGTGGATTAATCAATGAACTAATAGAATAGAAAAAAGGCTACTCTTAAAACTACCTTTAAAAGGAGACTTCAGCTGCAATGTTAACTGGGAAAGCATAAGCCTGCTGCGAGTAGCTAACAAAATCAATTTAGAGTAAAGGTGAAGAGAATACAGCTTTATAGCAGGAATAGGTAAAGATTAGATTCAACAGAAGCTGTACTAAAAAAATTGCAACTCTAATAATAATGTTGAGCGATTTGTTGTATGGCAATCATATTTGTATATATCTTTACTATAAAAAGGCCGTGTTAACACTGGCATTCTACAATTGCTGAGAAATCATAGAGCACAGCCTAAAACAATGATTATTAAAACTTAATATGACGATTTCGTAAGCTTTAAAATATTCATTTCATGTTAAATGAAATAAGAAATTATCAGGGTAAAACAGAAATAAGAAGCACACAAAAGTTGTATACGCACGACAGGGGATGTCCATTCGTTCATTACAACTGATCCCACCTCCAATAGTTCTGTTGGTCTGTGATGGTATGGGAGAACTGTAAGCGATGGAGTTATTTACTTTATTAGTGTCCCTCTCTAGGCCTTTTCTCCATATGGAAACGCCACTTCTTGCTGTAGGAGAGGTAAAAATTCAATCCTTTACTCGGCTCTCAGAGCAAATAAGCATTTCGGGATTTTTTTGGTGCCAGCACCTACTGCAACACGAAACAGTGGTACATACGGTCACATCCGAGTACCAGTAAAACTCTTTAATTCGCAACGTTAGAGCAGACGCTCAAACCACTGCACCATTTTGGCGACATATTAAAGCCAAAAAAGGGAGACTTCGCAGCCCCTCGGAATACAAAAACAAATATATTCCAATACCCTGAGTTAAACAGAAATATATGGATATTTTGAACTAGTTATGTTAAATCTGTGCTTTTATAAAGGATGTGAAACCTGAAGCTAACAACAGTACAGAAACAAAAATCCAAATATTTGCTAACAAACTCTTACGACACATATGTAGAACAGTTTTACCAACAAGAAATCTGTGAGCAAATGCTCACTAGGAATACCCCCGCTCTGGTGTGAATAAATAAAATCATGTTAATAAACACAAATTCAATTCTGGACAGATGTACAAAAAACAAAGAAATTGACATCTGATTCATTTCAAAATAAATACCACCGAATGGCATACATCAGAGAAAATTGTGATAAAATTTCAAGCATCTGCGATGAGTAGTTGCTGAGAAAACTGTGACAAAATTTGTTATGCATGAAACGGACAGACACACAGACAGACAGAAAGTTGACATTGGATTTTACAAAAAATGTATCCCGCCGTGTAGAATGCCTCAGAAAAGATTGTGTTAAAATATCAAGCATCTGCGGGTTGTTGCCTGTGGAGAACAGAACGAAAGAGCTTGAAAATATTGAAAAGACCAGAAATTAGGCAAAAAGAGCTGTATAAAACACTGTAAGGTGGATAACTACTCCTAGCAGTAGAAGCCAAAGTAGCTGTAGTAGCCCTATGTTCCAAAAGGAACGAAGGGGACTAGGTACGTTTATGCAAGTAAATATGTAGCTACCGATCCAATAAGAGTCATGTGGGTTCCCAAAACCATTCTTGTACTCCGCCCACGTTTTGTTAAATCTCACAGATCCGCTTATCCGTTTCTGGATTGCCTAGAGGTTATCAACAGAAATAGCATTTAAGTGCCATTGACAAAATGTGGAGTCTTTTATTTTAAAATGTTTGTTTCATATGAAAATACCACAAGTACTTTACATTGTAACACAGAGAGAGAGAGAGAGAGAGAGAAAGAGAGAGAGATCTTACTGTCCACCCTCCACCATCTGTTACCATGTTACAGTACACATCAATCTGGATCTCGTTACCAAATGGACGAATTCTATACACACCAGAAGTTCTTTGCCCGCTTGCATATACCTCCTCACAATCTGTATTTAGTTTGGGATCTAAAAAATAAAGACAATGTTTATTATATATCTGGAAAAGAACAGGATTAAAGTTTCTTAAAGGGACATATCCTTTTTATTATACAAAAATGGTCATGTCATTTTTATCATAGAAAAAATTAAATCAAAATGATGGAAAACAATACTCTTAATTCACCATTGTATTCATTACTATGGCATATCAACTCAATAATTTTTAATATAATTACCTCTTTGTTAAATTTGATTTTACATTTACAGCTATTCCTTGTGTAATAACCTTAATAATGTGTGTTTTTCAAAGATTCTGCATAATATATCTCTACTTTCAACACCGTTTTGAGTTGACAAGTCATGTGTATTTCATTTATCTAGTTAGCTCAAGAGTCTTAATAGAATTTTTTAGTTACTTTTCGATAAGAAGACAACAAATAATAAAATAAATTAATGTATGCAATTATCTTCTGTTTGGACAATGCATATAAAATCTAATTTATTGTTCTTACACCTGCTTTTTTGTCGAATTATAAGTTGTATGTATATAGAAAATATAAAGATTAAGGAGAATTTTTTTAGGTCATTCGATCAAGTTATTTAAGTCCGTAAGGTCTCTCTGTAACTGTTTTATACACATCATTCCTCTTTTGAGATAAAAAAAATATAGAAATTCAATCAAAAATGTGTATCAGAAACATGAGTTTGAGATTTTTCGCCGAACATTACAAAAGCAGATGTGACTTCTCCATGGTACATGATTCCACCTTGGATGTTTTGGAGGCCCGTGTTTGCTCTGCTTCTGTTTTGTAATATGCAAAATATGTGGATTTTACGAACGTTGATCTCGCTCGTAACAACGTTCGTAAAATCCACATATTTTGCATATCTAAGCATTAAAAACAATTAATCTATATTAAAAGCAATTATAAAATCATATATCAATTTTAATTACCAATCATACTTTTCAATGTTAACAGTATTTTAAAATAATTTCCGTTATAAGAAATGTTCTACAACTTGATTATCATTTTTTTACCGGCCATTCGAACAATTGTATTCCTAATAAAGAAGAAAGAATTCAGATGAGATGCATGTTCCTGGATCCGATAAGGCTAATTTTGGTATGGATATATTGGCAAATTTAGTATTCTTTTATGTTACATATAGTTACCTATAACAGATTAAAACAAGATGTGTTTGTGAAACACTGTTGCCCCCGTATGACAACATGTCAAAGTTTAAACTTTTTTATATGGAAATTTAATAAATTGGTACCTAAAGAAGGGTATTCTCATCACTGGTAAATAATGGTGAAATTTGATAGTAGTAATTTTTTTTTTTAAAGTACAAAAATCTCGGAGGTCAACGTCAAAAGTCAAGGAAATTGGTATCCATTGAAAGGACTTGCCACATACGATCCTTATGTAGAGTATGGAGCCCCTAGCCATAACCGTTCAGAAGTTATGGCCAGGTTAACTTTTTTCACTAGCCCTTACCTTTTAAAATAAATGATCAAGGTTTGCTTTTTTAAAGGAGGTCAAACTCAAAAATCAAGGTCAAAGGGTAATTTAAATTTGGTATCCAAAGAGGGTTCTTTTCATTAGAATTACATATATGAAGTATGCAAGCCCTGTCCCTTACCGTTCAAAAGTTATGGCCAATGTTAATTTTTTTTCACATGTACAAAAATCTGCAAAGTCAAGGTCAAAAGGTCAAGGTTGTTATAGCCAACGAAAGGTCTTGCAACAAATAATTCATGTGAAGTATAAATATCCTGGGTTCGTACTATTCAAAACATATGGCAAAAGTAAAAGTTTATATTATTATTTTTTATGTGAGGATTGAATTTTCGTTTCCTCAGGGATAATGCAGCATGGTTTAACAGACAGTTGCGTAGGAGAACAGAGTGACTTGTCTATACTCACTGTTTTTCTACATTGAAAATCGCTCTAGTCAGCAACCTTGTTTTTTTCCTAATGTAATATAATGTACACATTTATTTTTTTTCCCTTCTAATTGATATGTATTCATTTTTTTCTGTTTTCTTTTCTTATAATGTTAATATGATTTGAAATGTTCATATTCATGCAATCTCCTACGGGGGGAAATAAAGATAGAATAAAAACAAACTGGTGGACCCTTATTTTACAATAAATTGTCTAATTATGAATTAATTTTAATGTTTACATCATTTTAACTCTAAATATAACGATTACAATTATTGCAGCAGGGGTAACTACAAAGGGTACTTAACTTTAAGGTACATAGATATATGCCATTCTTTTTGTGTTAAAAACAGACACGTGGAAACAGGGGGGCAAGGGATAGGGTGGGGGATTGTCCCTTAACCCCTACCCAATTAAAAAAAATCATTATAACCCTCACTTTCAAATGAAAAAATGCAATTTTGCGTCATTGAAAAAATCTATAAATACACCATGGTGCTCGGTTGCCTGTACATGTAGAGTGTATTATTTTGTGGTTACGTCAACCACCCAATACCCAGTGATTCTGCTCAATTTTAAAAACATCAGTGTATGTATATGTACATAATTATTTCCAGATATGAAATCATTTGCAATGATGACAATAAAATACCATCTATTTAACCACCAGTAACATTTAAATAAAAAGAAAGTAGTTTTACTATACATACATTTCAACAAAGCTCTAATTTCAGTGTTTTCCTTTTGTAGCCGATCTACCTTATGCTGAATCTTCCTCAATTCGGTCAGAAGTGTAGAAATTGTTCCAGAATTCGTTTCCTCACTTCTGCACTGATTTTCATCATTCTCATAAATGTACTGAGCATTTGAATATACCAAACAAGACACGAAGAATATTGTCCACAATATTGCCATTATCAAACTTTTTCCTTCTATTAACGGTTGTGTTTTATTTATTTTTCTGTTTAAGTACCCCCTGAGAAGGAAGTGTAAAATTTCCTTATGAAGAATTTTAATTAAATTTGTTTATTTCTTATATTGACACTGCTTTAGAAAAATGCTCTACTATAGAGTAAGGTCCTAAACCCTCACTACAAATTAAATGTGAAATATATTTGGGTCTTAAAATAATATGACAATTTATACCAAAATGTATTTTAGTGTTCAGATAAAAAAAAACTTTACGATAATAGAAGTTGCTACTAAATAATCGAAATAGATGTTCTGATGATTTCTTTTTCCACAGCTTTCAAAGTTCTAAAATTCATGAGGTTCAATCCTATTAAGAATATTTTCGTTTGTTTACAAACGTGTTATTTATGGAAGGTCATCAAGAATAATTTTACAGTTGTGGCTTAATAGATTGATTGATTGATTGTATGTTGTTTAACGTCCCTCTCGAGAATTTTTCACTCATATGGAGACGTCACCGTATGCCGGTGAAGGGGTTCAAATTTCGACCTTTACTCGGCACTCAGGGCCATTGAGCAGTGAGGGATCTTTATCGTGCCAACGCCTGCCGCTGACACGGGGCCTCGGTTTTTAAGGTCTCATCCGAAGGACCCGCAACTTTCACTTCAAAGTGCCGAGCGCATGGCGAAGGAACAGTTGCTACCCATTTTAACGACTAGGTCAGTCGCGGCCGAGATACGAACTCACGACCTCCCGATCACGGAGCGAGCGCTCTACCGACTGAGCTACCGTGAACGGTGGCTTTATAGAAAATGAATTATGTCCAGTTCTACTTGAATTTCCTAGAAGTTTACAAAATAAATAACTAAATATTTATTTTTGAATTCCAATATTGTTGTTAGCACAGCAGTACAATACAAAAGTGTTTGATGTTACTTATCTCTCATCTAACTATGGTGAAAATGCGGAGAAGGTCCTTTGTCTTACATTAAAGGGTTTTGTTTATTTATTTTCCCAAATTATTTTGTGTATGCATATGAGTGTTAAAAATGCATTACATTATTACCTTTTTCAAATACAATTTAAATGTATATTTCCCCTTTTCAAAGTAGATTAGAACTTATCATGTTTGCCATGTCCTACTTTCTCTCTGACGAAAAGAAGCTATTTAAGAAATTTTATCAAACGCCATGATTATGTTGATCCTTTTTTGGTCAGAGGTATTAAGCAGACTAAACATAGAAGGACTTTTGACTTTAATCTTAAATCCTTAACAAGGAAAATAAATTATAGAATTTTAGAATCAGTTTCAAAAATTTTCAATTGTACTTGAATTGAAATCTTTTTGTGTGACACCTTTCATTTTGTACAATTCAGTATGATTCAAGATTCTTCGAACTTGTAGAAAGGATTTGTACAAATTGGACTTTTGTACCCCCACAAAGTACAAAAATGAATGCATTTTTACGGAAACCACATACTGGTCTAATCTGAGCTGTTGATTTGTTAAGGTTATATAGAAGAATATAAAATAAGAGGTGAGTGTCATGTGACTGGTCAGTGCAATGGCCGTGTAAATGGTTCCTTCTGTGTTTAATAATTCAGAAGTGAAAAATGGATAAAATGGATTATAAATACACGAGTCCAAGGTGATGATGTTTTTCTTTTAAATGGTAAAAGGACAAAGATACGTGCCAAGTTATGCAATGCCAACCTCTGGAAAAATTTACAGTGTCCGGAAGTATGTGAGCCATTCTATAAAATCTTATCGGAAATCTTTTATGCTCTTCAAATTATAGGGGTATCGCGGGCCTTTTTGAGATGTTGTGGGTATATCAGGGACATCAGGGCGAGAAAGATGACTCACTTTGCAAAGTATCCCTCATTTTCAACTTCTGCTGTGATTGTTTTCTCAACTGACACACCCTATACTCTATCAATACCATTATATCTTGTAACAACGAATGGTATATATAAAGTAAACATTCGTGATAAGAGACATGACGCATTACATACAAGCATTATATATATCTCATTGATCTCACAGACCTTGCCAGAACATGGACCGGTCAGTTCCTGTAATTATTTCAGCAAGTTAGTTTTAACTTTCTTTTTGAAGACCTATTTTTACTCTTCATCAGCTTTTGGTGTAATTTTCCCGCTTTTCCCAATAAAAATACGCTGTAGCATATTATATACGCTTAAAATGAGGAGATTTTTTTTTATAAATACAAGTTGAATACTGAATTTTGAGGATTTCAGTTCTTTATGATCTGATTATTACAGTAAAAATTAAACGTAATCAAACAACACCCGATGTTAATGTGACGCAGAAACAAAAATAGTTAAACAGATATATAAAGAGAAATGATTTTAATAAATCTAAAAAGCTAAATAAATTTTATAAAGTTAAATGACGTTGTCCCAAACCAGCTCCTTCTACCAATTTCCCTGGTGCAGTTGTCTTGTCTCTATAGTTAGATTCACAGTAATTCGCTCCTCTATAATAGCTGACTGATTTACATCTAGTAGTTCTAAGACATTCTCCAACACAGTGTAAAATGCTTAACTACACATACAAGTTTATTATACATTTACCTAGTCGATATCCATATTGTGATTTAGAATAGCCTTTAATTAAACTTCCAATGTAAAGGTGTGTTTTTCTTAACAAACTATACAAGATCATCATACGTGCCAGGTAATACATTTCTCTCTCTCCCTTTGGACCTTTATAACTCAACATCAAACTGATTAAAATATTTGTTAAAAAAATCGATTTGCTCTATAATAAAACTTGGTTAGTACAAAAACGGATATTGCGAATTCATGCTTATAACGAAGTAATCTTGGATCCCCAGCTATTAGTCTTGTCCGATTTATAGAAAAAAATACTTCTAACGGCAAATAATAAATATTTGGTCCAGCATAGTTTTTCAACCTATTTCGAGTATCCTGAATCCGAAAAAATATTGTGGCCTTCATGAAAATGGCGTTAAAGAGGTCAAAATGGCGATTCAAAATGGCGGACATCCAATTTTTCAAATTTTCTCTAAATGTCGTTCAAAAAGGAGAAAAACATGTGTGAATATCCCACTGAGTGTAAAACAAGTATAAAAATGATAATAGAATGCTAACATTATTAGTTTAACTAAGAAAATTTAGTCATTTCTACACTTAATTCGAATTTTCTCTGATTTTTTAGTCTATTGTTCTATGCTCCCCTTTGTTCAGGATTTTACATTTGCAAATACAGTGGACCCTCATTTATCCGGACGCTTTGGTTCCCAGTTAATTTGTCTGGATATGTGAAGCATCCGGATATCTGAATCACCAGTTAAACAGGACAATATAACATTTAAAAATTTCGTTCCGATGAAAAATCGTCCGGATACTGAAGCATCCGGATATCTGGCGTCCGGATATCTGAAGGTCCACTGTATTCATACACTGCAGATTTTATTTTTCCCTCTGCATTTTATTATTCTACAACTGAATGATGGTGCAGCTGTAAGTTAAAAGTCAAAATGGCGATTCAAAATGGCGGAAATTCATTTTTTTTAAAATCATTTTAAAATTATTTCTTAATGTCGTGTACAAAGGAAAAAGGAATTGTGGATATCTTACTAAGGGTAATACAACTATGTAAAATGCCAACACAACACTAACCTGATCACTTGAAATCGGAAAATTTAGTCGTTTAAATTTAAAATGTGTAAATAAACTAAAATGGCGATTCAAAATGACGTCTGATATACTTGAATTTTGTAGAAACTGTTTAATTCTGGTTCGTTTTGCAAAAAATAAATTACAGTTTGTTTTATATATATAATTATTGATAAGTTCATTAAATATTAACAAAAAAGAGATTCATTTTTTCTGAAATAGGTAAAACAAATTCGATTTAAGTGTTTCCAAATTTCCCCCTTCGTATTTGACCCGCAGGGGGAATAAGGAAGCATACAAAATATTCTATCTTGACTAAATCAGTGCTACATTATAACGTCATATTAGCTGAGATAAAGTCAATTCTAGAACAGAAGTTTTTTGTAATATTGGTATTTAGAGATGTAATTTAACTCCACAAAATGAAGAGATACGTGTTAACATTAACAACAATAACATGTTCTTATTTTGTTCTGATGTATTTTGTCATTTTGAATTAAATCTACTACCGATGAAGTCATATGTGTACATCAAGTAAATTGGGAAGTGATCGAAAATTGATCATTTCGTGTAAAGAGAATTGGACTATGACGGCATGAACAAAGATACGTAAAATGGAGTTAAAAAGCAAATATCGTGAACATTTTGTGAAATTCATATGGAATTCAGTTAATAAAACAGGTATGCTGATTTATATTTGTCGATTATATTTTCTTTCGAAGACAGTCAGCTATAAACGTAACCCGGTGGGCCTTTCCTCTGTCAATTGTGACAAATATAATGCAACAGAACAACAATAAGCTGTATATTTCAAAACATAAAATTTGTACAGATGGAAAGTTTGCATCCTAAAAAACTTTGAAAGTGCTGCTAGAATCCCGAGTTAAGCATGATTTTACGAAAAATCTCGGTTTTGTGCGAATATGTGGAATAATTATTTTACTAGCAGGACAGTGCGATTCTAGCAGCACTTTTTAGGCAAAATAGATGTTTTTCACTTACATTATTTACTCAAAGAAATTATTAATCTCCGGAGTATTGTTGTTCTGGTCGCTTTTTTATTAAGGAAAATTTGGCTATAGATAGAAGTGACGTGATGTCGTGGTGGTGCTGCACGTCGTTGCGTTAGACACTCTTTTATCTTTATTATCTGTTTAATGGACGTTGAGATTGAATACTGTTCGTTATTTCCATATCCTTCTTCATGCAATAGATAATGATAGTTTACGCTTATCAGCGGTTTTGGTAAATCATCAAACTAAATTTTCTTTAAAAAGTCTGGATTCCCCGAAAAAAGACTTATATGCTTTCTAAACATATCCGCACCGTAAGTGTTCCAAAGTTTTTGAGCCCCGTCTACCTTAAATCATTCCCGAATTCTGTCTTTATCAACTCACACTTCTACTTCAACATCCCTCGCCACAACATCAAAAGTCTGATTTCATCGAACTCTTTGTTCTAGCTTTTTAGCGCTTTTAAGAATTTAGTATTATCCACTAACACCTTCTATTCCAGCTTTATTTGCTATTTTTTTCAGTCTGTCATCGGAATTTTGGTCCTTTACACTCATTTAAAATGGTGCCCTGTGTCAAGGATGACAACACCCTTGCAATGTAAAAGATCGTTTCTCTGGAGTTTAAAAAAGAGTAAGCACACTGAGGGGCCGCCAAAAAAACCAAAATCCTTCAAAAACCGATTATTTAAACTGAAAGTCTGCCAAAACATGACTGAAAAATTGTCGACTCTGCTTCAAACAAAATGCAATCATTCAGCCAACACTCAAGGAACAAAACATTTATGTTCAAATGTTAAAATTCTATTTTGTTATCCAAATTTATATGCAAAATGATTTAGAGGTACTGTGAGCAATTAGCTCACTATATGATACCCCGGTCTCCCACATGAATACTGTAAACTGGGAATTTTTCGCCCCCGTTTAATTTTCGCCCCTTTCGCCCTACTCGCGTTCGGGCGAATTTAAAACAGGGCGATTTCAAAGAATACAATATAATTCCAATCTTCATTTTATCTATTGATTTCCTGTGTTTTGATTGGACGAGAACACGTTCCAGAAAATTTTTACAGATCGATAAATTCTTCAATCAGAACTACTTTCTTGACTGTTGTAAAAAAAAATGAAAACAGATACTTTTAGTCCGTTTTAGCTACAAGAAACTTGAAATAAAAAAATGAATGAAAGATCAAATGAATAAATGAAAAGGAAAAAAAACAGGACTGACAGACGGGAATACATGTATTAGGTTTATGTCACTGTAGCATCACGAGTGTGAATTTTAAAAACTCGCTAATCATGCTGTCATTTTCTCGACGTTCCATATCAGCTCAGTTGGTATCGTTGTGATAGGGAAAAGAAACGTACCTCATACTCTTGCCTTTCTGGCATCAAATTCATATGTAAATTTACATCCTACAGATCCCATATTCTCCCTAAATCTTTCAACGAACCAGAGCAAATCGAGGACGTCGTCGGTCTTCAACTTTCGTCATGACGTCAACATGGCCATGGTCAAGGACGAATTATTTCTGGAGAATACGCGTATTTACGATATTTGTTGACTTAAACAACATTCAATGAATTTTTATAAGTTTATTTATTGATTGTTTTGACAATTTAAGTTGGGTTTTATCGATATTCATCTTGTACATGTTTCTTTGTGGCATTGGTGGCATTAAAGTATTCCTACGCCGTACAAAATAACGGATTGTATGGCAGCCTCAAAGGGAAATAATTTTGATAATTTAAAAAAATCGTAATTGGAATTATAAGAATTAAACGTTCTTTTTTCAGAATTTATCGATGTGTAAACTCTGCCTTTTTACTCACAAACTTTACATAAAAGTGCTTCGCACTTTTATTCAGTTTGTGAGCAAAAAGGCAGAGTTTACACATCGATAAATTCTGAAAAAAGAACGTTTAATCCTATAATAATTTCTTAGACAAAACTATAATTTGGCGAATTTAAAACGGGGCTAAATTGTTTGCAAGTGTGAAAGGGTGAAAGTAAGACGGGGCGAAAATAACCCTGTTTACAGTATAATGACAGTGTCCATGTTTTGCGATTAGAATTAACCAAAATATGTGTCGGATCATAAAGTTAAATAAGAGATTATAATGGAAATATGTGATAAAATTTCTGTGAAAAATTCATCGAATTTCATTCAATGGTATGAGATAACGGATAGCGGATAAGAGATGGGTACCCCAAAGCGTAAGAGACAGACGGACATACACCTTTACCGATTACAGTTTACCCTCCCGCTTTTCAAGCAGGTTGTATAAAAAAAATCTCTGATATTCAAGACATGTACCTCTTTATTTTGTGACATGTTTTGTTGTCTTTAGAGTAGAAATGTCATTTTATTAGCAAGAAAATTCTCAAACTTGATCATCTGAAATCACATTGTGTTCATATTTTGGTGAGAAAAGTTGTAAAAATTATGCAATTTAAGAGCAGCTGCAGATTTCTCGTGATTCCTATCACTTACAAGGTTTCATAACAATAGGCCTAAGCCATTCCTGATTTTGATATAGTCAACACTTCTCTTGACAAGAAAATTTTCTTGAACACTTCAAAAACTTTACAAGGGAACTTGATCCATACATCTTTGTTAGGGTAGTTTAAGGTGGTATCAAAAATCGAGGGGATTGAACACTTTCTTCTTTCAGGTTTTGTAAATTTCAAAATTTTTAAATTAATATACATGTACAACTTTTTAAAAAAAATTATCCGTTCATAGCATGAAATATTTGAGAATGCAGTTGAATTTGACTGAGAATAACAAAAAGCAAATGTACACAGAATCAGAGCTGGACAATCAAGAAATTCACGGTTTATGTATATTATGCTGACAATTCTTAAAATATGTATGTTTATATGCAGATATTATAATGTATTCAGATTTATATAATGTAACAACAACAAGCCCTATAATTGGTTGTGGTCAATCATTTTAAAAATCATACTAAGGTATGTTGCACTAGACCTTCCAAATGAGCTTTAATTTATTAAATAATTATTTTTTTTGTCTATACTGGACTAAAAATAGATCAAGAATTTCAAACAACAGAACGTTCACTCGACTTAATGCTCGGGAGATACTGCTCTTGGGGTAGCTGAATTTCCATGTTATTGTGACCATGGAAATTAGTGTTAATCCGGGACAAAGATCAAAGCGCCTCCGGGCAGATTAATTATAAATTCAACAGGTGTCAAGGACTTCAGAGTTACAGACTTGAGTAAATATTTATCTCTGGACGTTACAAATAATTGCTTAATTGATTGCTAAATAACTCTATTGTAAATATTATGTAATTGTATGTAATTTGTTGTTTTGTACATTTTATTCAGTTAACGGTTGGCCTTCTAAAAGACAGCCACGCTGGAGAGCGCTCTCGTCCGCTTTATGGCGGAGCCTGTCCACTTTGTTAATAAATCTGTTAAAGCTGCATATAAGGCCGGCGGAGCGTAAGTGGGATGTCAAAGATCGCGAATGTTTAGCACTAGTCGAAGCGATAAAACAATATCATGTGTATCTTGCGAATGCGAAATTTCACGTCTATACAGATCATATTGCTTTACAGTATTTACACAAAATCAAAGAGAGTACGGGTCGCTTGGCGAGATGGTCGATCTTTCTTCAAACTTAAAATTTTGAAATTCATTATCGTCCTGGCAAGGTCAATCTAAATGCAGATGCGCTCAGTCGGCGAGTTTATAATGCTGAGCCAGTTCCGGTAGAAGCCGTTCAGTCAAACGGCGCGCCTCAAGAAATAGGTTCAGTTGAGCCTGACATTCAAGACGAAGAACCCGGTGTCTTAGCAGCACTGTTTGACGCTGAGAAACGGTACGTTGACTTAGATGCAGTTCAAAATTTGCTACAAACCACTATTTTAAGCGGCGAGCAAATCCGGAATGCTCAAAGTGAAGACGTTTCTTTGCTTCCGTTGATACAATATCTTGAGAACAAAATATTGCCAGATGAAAAGCAGGCTGCAGATCACTTACTGAAAGAATCTAATCACTATATTATGGATGATAGAATACTGTTTCATTTGTACCATCCAAGAGGGAAAGGTCACATGTCCGAGCGTATAATTAAACAGCACGTCGTCCCTAGAAGTTTAAGAGACGACATATTAAGGTCTTATCATGACTCCCTTATGTCAGGTCATCCCGGTCATGAGCGAACGTACAACACTATTCGACTCAAATACTTTTGCAAGCGTATGTGGGAAGATATTAAAACCTATATATGTACAAACTTGTTTAGATTGTCAGACAGCTAAAAACATTCCACACGCGCGAAAGGCCCCACTTCAACCGCTTCCTGCCGAAGGTATTTTCTCGCGAATGCATATGAACATCCTGTGTAACTTGCCCAAAACAACTGAAGGGTACAACCAAATTCTACTCGTCGTTTGCTCTTATAGCAAATCGTGTGAGGCATTTCCCTTTACATCTGGATCGGCTTCTGAAATTGCGCGCATTTTGTATGACAATATCATTTGCCGCTATGGTGCACCGCGCTCCTTTGTAAGCGATAGGGGACAAAACTTCATGTCAAAAATTATCAAAGAATTGTGTGATATATTTCAAATTACAAAAATCCAAACAAGTAGTTACCACCACGAGTCAAAAGCGGCCACAGAACGCATGAATTCTACCACCGCGCAAACTCTCAGAATTTACTGTGATAAAAATCAGACAAATTGGGCAAAAATCCTTCCTAGCGTTATGATGTCCTACAGGATAACGGAAGCTACTCAGTCAACGGGATATTCTCCGTATTATCTGGTTTTTGGTAGAGAGGCTAGGATGCCTATAGACGTTATGTTGAGGCCAGATGCAGTTCAGAGGGTTGGTCGGAACGCCGAACAAGAATTTCAGTCTATCTGTCAAGACCTTTCTATTGCCCGGGAAATTGCGTCCAAAAATATCCAAAACGCCCAAAATAAATACAAACAACAATTCGATAAGTGTACAAAAGAGCCTGCTTTTCAAATCAATGATCGTGTTTGGATCTATTGCAAGCGCACAACTCCTGGTCTTTTGCCAAAACTCACCAAAAAGTGGGTTGGACCCTACTATATTTGTGACGATTTCGGCAACTACGCATATCGTTTGAGACGCTACTCAGACAATAAAATTCTACGGGCATCACTCCATGCTAATCGTCTGAAAGCCTATCACGATCGAGCCTCCCGCCCGACCAATCCTCCTGACAATGTAGACGAACGTCAGGATCTCAATCCCGATAAAATTGACGAGGTTCCTGATCAGCCGAATATACAAAATGACAATCCAACTGCCCACAGACAAAACGACGGACAAGCACCTGTTGTCCAGCAAAACGTACAAACTCCGTCAAATCAAACGCAACAAAACGATTTTTATGACATAGAAAAGATCATCAAATGTAAAGGCCAGGGTAGATCATTGCGTTACTTGATTAAATGGAAAGGCTATGATGAAAAAACATCGGAACCTCGTGAAAACTTACCACACGAGAGTTTGCGACAATTTCATTCAACGCGTACCCTGAACAATCGACGTAGGAAACGCAGGCTCAGATCGTAAATGAAAATCATAATTGCAATTACATGTTAATTTTAATTTTGTTTTAGACCAAGTGTTTGTTACTAGTTGGAGTGAACACCCACTTTTAGAATTCACTTTGATCTTGTAAGAGACTGGTCATCTTTTACAGTTCATTACAAATTCTGTAGTTTTATCTTGTTACGAAATAATCCATTGATTTTCATTTAGTTACCTGAGTAAAAAAAATTATCAGTGTAAAAATATCTTATAATAGATACGAAAGTCAATTGTTATATACGTTGAGATGTGGAATAATTTACTGCTTAATCCTTCGATAAAACTTAAATATTTAATTTCCTCGTCCGTTTTCTTAAAAAAAAAATATAAAAAAAAAATAAAGCAATAAATGAGACAATTTACCATTTCAGAAGTTGCTTTGTTTAGTATGTACTTTTGCAGTTGGTTGAATTTGGTAGCTCAATTAAAGGGTGCTATATCGTGCGGAAATATATATAGTTCTTCCTTCGAACATGTTGCCCTATTTTCAAGAACAATTTTTGACTAGTCAAGAAATGTGTGGTACAGATTTGATTCCTTTTTATTACCCTATACCCGGCATTTAGTGTGCTGTCTATGTTTCGTAAATGTAATTAGATTTACACAAATAAAGTTATGGTTTTAAAAAAAAATAGTAAATTATTACGGCCCCTCTGTACTTTGATTATTAGTTGATTATTCATTCATTGGTATAATTCTGACACAGTGTTGCACAAATTTTGGCATGCTATTATTCTATATTGTTAAATGATTACAGCTACTCCATTAGTACTGCTAGGTCACACATTCCTCACTGTTTGATGCTAATTATCCTATTGTGTCTTGATATTCTACCCGTGTGTTTATTGTGTGTACAGTTATGTTTTTACCAGAAATGAGGACATTTCTTAGTCGGAGGAGGACTAAATGTGACCAAGGAAATTAGTGTTAATCCGGGTTTCTCTCTGACAGAGGTATTATTGGTTTACAAGGTATAACTGATGCTATTGAAGAGGAATTATATGTGTATCTCAAGCTTTTCATTTTGTTTTATGCAGACGATACTGTTATCATGGCTGAAACAGATGTAGATTTTCAAAAGGCTCTAGATGATTTTTATTTGTATTGTTCACAATGGAAACTCAATGTTAATGTTAGTAAGACAAAAATTCTAGTGTTTTCTAAAGGACCAATGTCAAAAAAGGTATTTTATAACAATAATAATGCAATTGAAAATGTAAAAGAATTTAAGTATCTTGGGATAATATTTTCACGTTCAGGCTCATTTTGTAAGGCCAAAAAACATTTATGTGAACAAGCACAGAAGGCAATGTACGGTGTAATAAGGAAATAAGACAATTTAACTTACCAACTGAATGTCAGTTAGATCTTTTTGATAAAGTTGTTGTTCCAATTTTGACTTATGGCTGTGAAATTTGGGGTTATGAAAATGTTGACATCATTGAACGTGTACATTTAAAATTTTTAAAACATATTTTCCATTTAAAGAGTAGCACGCCCTCGTATATGGTGTATGGGGAGACTGGGCGATTCCCACTGTATATTACTATTTCTACAAGAATGATCTCGTACTGGTTAAAATTGCTTTCCACATATTATTCAGAAAACAAAATAGTTTGTGTTTTTTTTTAAATATCTATATTCTCAATATTCTCAAGGAGGTCCGAAAAACCCATGGGTAGATTTCATTTATAAAATTTTATAAAATTGGGTTTTCTAACATTTGGTATGAACAAAGTTCCATTGACAGAAATTGGATACTTGCAGTAGTGAAGTAAAGATTAAGAGACCAGTTTATTCAAAAATGGCATAGTGATATAAATAACTCATCTAAAGGTCAAATTTACAAAATTTTTAAAATTGATTTTGGATTTAAAAAATATCTAAGTATTTTACCCAGTAAACTCCAAAAAACATTAATAAAATTTAGAACCTCAAACCACCACCTCCCAATTGAAACTGGTAGATGGTCAAATATTCCATTAGATGAAAGAGTTTGTAAACTGTGTAATACAGGGCAAATAGCAGATGAATTTCACTACATTTTAGAATGCAAAATATTGAACAGTGTTAGAAAGAATCTTTTACAACCCAGATACTGTAAAATGCCAAATACACCCAAGTTTTGTGAAATTACGTCAACAACAAATTTAAAATCTTTAAAAAACCTTTGTATATTTATATCTAAAATAAACGACACCGTCTGTCCTCCATAAGTTAAATGCTACCATACCCCCTTTTCTTTTTTTCTTTTTTTTATTCTTTTTTCATTGTATGTTTATTGCTATACTTTGCACATAAGTTTTGGCTCTCATTTATGTTATTGTTTCATAATTACATGTATATTTATTATCTTTCTATCAATTATGAAGACTAATTTATATATTGTACCTCATGTACCACTGATGTTGGTTTGAGCGAAATAAATGAACTTGAACTTGGGACAAAGATCAAAGTGCCTGCGGGCAGATTAATTATAAATTCAACAGGTGTCACGGACTTCAGAGTTACAGTCTTGAGTAAATATTTATCACTGGACGTTACAAATAATTTCTTAATTGATTGCTAAATAACTCTATTGTAAATATTATGTAATTGTATGTAATTTGTTGTTTTGTACATTTTATTCAGTTAACGGTTGGCCTTCTAAAAGACAGCCACGCTGGACAGCGCTCTCGTCCGCTTTATGGCGGAGCCTGTCCACTTTGTTAATAAATCTGTTAAGCTGCATATTAGTTCCGCATTATACATAAGTGTATTGAATGCACAATTTAGACGGTTATATTATCCTCAAAACAGCAAATATTGTATGATATTATCAACTTTTTATTTGAAGAAGCATGGTGAGACAGGTAAAAGTAAAATGGCTTCGGAGTTGTCGTCAAAAATTTATGTTAACAACAGAAATAATTAATCAAAAATCTGTGTTATAAAAATCCTTAGTCATTAACAAAAATATCCTCCAACTTTAATTGCATATTTGAACATTATTTCATGAATAAAAAACAAACTGTAATACATTGTCTGCAAAACGAACCAGAATTAAGGGTACTTACCACAAACAAAAAATGGATGCGCGGGTTGATATATATTTTTTGACTGATTTTGATTTGTATTAATATAAATAATAAATCCCTGAAATATAAATAAATCGTAGGTTTTCCTTGGTGCTTAGATTTGAGATTTTATTTTGCCTTCTATATAATTCCATACAAAATTTTGCACAATTTTTTAACTTTAGGACAAAATCTTATAAAATTCTCCCACTCTACTTGGTAAACATTTTTCAGGTTATCAATTTAAATGTAAATCTATGAGAAATAATGCTGATTTCAGAAAAAAGTTTGTGTTATTTATCCTTAAGCAGTTTGCGTAATTTACGAAATTCGAGTGTATAAGACGTCATTTGAAACGCCATTTTGAGCTAATCATCAAATTAAACGACAAAAATTTCCGATTTAAAATGATCAAATTAGTGTTGTGTTGTCATTTTACATAGTTGTACTACGCTCAGTAAAATATTAACAAATCTTTTCTCTTTTGTAAACGACATTAAGAATTAAATAATTTGAGGAAATATATGAATGATTTTGAATCGGCATTTTGACTTTTAACTTAGAACTGCACTACCATTCAATTGTAGAATAGTTAGATGTATAGGAAAAAATACAAATCTGAAGTGTATGGCTATTTGCAAACGTAAAATCCTGAACAAAGAAGAATGTAGAAAAAATAGACAAAAAATCTGAGAAAATTCGAATAAAATGTTAAAACGACTAAATTTTCTAAGTTTAACTAAAAATGTTAGCATCCTATTATAATTTTTATAGTTTTATTACAATCAGTTAGATATTCACTCATTACTTCTCTATTTTGAACGACATTAAGAGAAAATTAGAAAAATTGGATGTCCGCCGTTTTGAATCACCATTTTGACAATCAGTTTAACGCCATTTTCGAGAAGGCCAGCATAATTTTTTCGGAATCAGCATAATCGAAATAGGTTAAAAATTATGCTGGACCAAATGATAATTATTTGCCAATAGAATTTATTTCTAGCCTTCTTTTTTAAAAATCAGGACGAGACTATTCCTCAGATATTGCTTTAATTAACCGGGTTATTTTTTTTAATATTTAAATTAAGACTTTTTTATGAATCATTCTTCAGTTTTCTTAGCATTCTGAATTAAAGAAGAATAAAAGTTTAAAATATTGATATCAGGAACGATATTGAAAACAAAAAAAACATACAAAAGAAATATTTATGTTATCCGTCTTAGTACTGTTACTTATTTGTGTAGAAATTTGACTACTGACAGGTTATTGCATTGAAATGGAAATTCAAAACTAAACGTTCCCAACCATGCTCTGTCTGTTGTTTATGTTCTGACTAATAGACGACACAGTTCTTGCTATATTAAATAATTAAATGTAAACAATTTGATTTTTTTTCTAAAATTTTGATTCCAATTCTGACATTGGGCACTTAAGGTTCATAATTTTATTTATAAGCGTTGGTATGGTCCTGATAAACAAAAGTACAGTCAAATAATAGATTACATTCGAATAATTGTAAATAAATCGCAAAAATATGTACAAGGAAATGTTCCAAAATGGCAAACACCAATACGTCAAATTATCCGTGGAGATATTGACTTGTGCATTTTTAAAAATTTCTACGAGGCATCATTTAAGCAATCAACACAGATCATAAACTTTACTCCTCAAATACTAATCGATACTGTTGTGTACATCTATTACGTACAGCTCTATACACATTTCAGTATTTTGTCGGTCTACCAAACTCTTCTTACATCGGGTAACCAGTTCATTCATCTTTAAACTTTTAAACCAAGTAAAACCTGTGATCAATTCAAATGCATTTGAGTTAATTATTTTGTTGTGTGCAAACAGGACCCGGAATCAGACTTAAACTAAATTAAAATTTCCTATCACCTGTAAAGTATATATTAACTGTTGATTTTATAGATTGTTGAATAGCTATAACCTTTATGTTATCTTTAAAAAACAAAAAAAAAACCAAAATAAAATAAAACATTGGTTATTAAAAATGAATTTTATTCTGAAAACTCAGATGGATACATATATTGAAAAAAAAATCCAGCTTAAGAGAAAAAAAAATGACAAAAACGCTGCATTATTAAAATGCTCAAAGAGAGCGCGACGTTTGATTTACGCTTATAAAGTGTCTCTTTCTTGAATTCATTGTTAATGACATCAACATAAATCATGTTTTGTTTTCCCATTCATTGATTATGTTATCAGGTTATAACACTATTTTCAGAACATAATAGTCAATTCAATAAATTCATAAAACACACCAATATAATATCTAAAAAAAATGCTATTTGTAATATTTATATCGATATAACCATTTTGTCAAGAACAAAGTAATCATTATTTATTATAAAAGTATTTTACTTTGTTTGAACATGTATTAAACACAACTATAAAAGAGATTCAATGTTTAAACTTCAATATACATTTTTCAATTAATGCACATGTACTACACATGTTTACACATCTGTAAAATGGATTGAATTTACACTATGCATCATATTTTTTTCAATAAATAAGATATAACACAGTCAGTGAGGCTTTATCATCATGACTGTTTCCTTTATATCTCTACCATTTTTCAATGTAGTATACCACGGATAGCCCCACTTTGCCGAGGACCATTGACCGTTGAGGAAGGCCCGGTGACATCTGTTAAACCACCAGCCTCCTCCCCAGGTGGCTGCACAGTTACCATACCATCTGTCGTGGTCTCTGTCCAGGGTGGAGAATGACATCCCTGATTGATCTTCCACAGAATTCCCAGAGTCTATCATACTGTCACCTACAGTAATCGACGATAAAATATTACACGCACACCTTATAGACCATTATCATCTACATAAAACTTAAAGTCAAGGGACAATGCATGCAATATTTAATATAAAAAGCTTTCAAATTGTGATACCGAGGGTAGTTTGTATTCCTTGGAATTATGCTATACTTTTTTTCTGCTGTCTGTCATTTGATTTATTTTTTGAACTGAATATGAAATTGGAGATATCAATAGTTTGAATTGAATAATTTCTTTTACAAATATCAATCTTTTTTTCTGAAAATTGAAATTAGTTAACTTATAAATAGAAAGAACCGATATTCAAAACAAAATAATTCAATGAACTAATAAAAAATACTAGCTGTGATCTGAAATATTATTCTATTTTTATCATGTTTGTTGTTTTCATCTCTTAATCTTTACTGTATATAATTCATTTTTCCAATTTTAATAACACATTATTCAGTATGAATTCTTCAAATTTATGTAATCAATTTTTTTTTTTTCGATTGTTGTATTGCTTTTTTAAATTCTATTATTTTTAACTTCAATACAGTGATGGTGTCATGCAAAAATTAATTGAAATTGACTGTAATTAATTGTATTTCTAAAAAAATACTTTAAAATTCAATAAATGTCATTAACTAAACTGATGGTTATGACTGATTTGTTACAAATGAATCTTATCTGTTACAAAGTATTCTACAAATAGTCATATATTGCTTATGAAATAAAAAAAAGTTCACTATTTTCAAAACTTTAGAAATGCTTGTCTGCTAGGTTCATACCGCCTTATACAAAGCATATGGTCGCCCGTGTTGCAGAGTCGTATATATAGTAAGGAATTGATTCTTACGTCGCGGGATCGAATCCCACTACGGGACGTGGAGCCCGGTCCATCGGATGAGTGCATGTAAACCGAGGTCCTGTAACACAGACGGTGCTGGCAAGAAACAGATCTTTCCCTGCTTAATGACCCCGAGAGCCCACTATAAGCAAAATTTGCAGATAATAATCGGCAAGTAGTGGCCTCTCAATATAAGTAAAAAATTCTCGAGAGATATGTTAAACAACATACAATCCATCCAAAGCACATGTCTACATTCCTCGTAGTGTAATTTGAACCCGAGATGTAATGGACAACTCCTTACTCTGCTAGTCTAGAGCAAACGCTTTATCCACTGCGACACCCTGGTAATATTTTATTAAGTTAATTATTGAGATATTTCTTTACGCATTGGTTGAACTTATTATTAAATGATTTTCTGTATACTAGTATTCAAATATCAGGGTTTCAAAGATTTTCAAAAAAAATAAACAAAATCTTAATTGTATTTTAAATGAAAGCAAATAACTTTTGCAACATATTCCTAATTCAATTTATTACTTGTCGTATATATATGTAGACAGCACTTATCTGAAATTTGATTAAAATAAATTTTGAGGAAATTGGGATTTAATTTATTTGCTATAACACAGCCGCTATGTTCCTTAATGATTACCCTCTCATACGGAGTTCGGTTTAACAATATGCGCTTTTACATTATTCTAGGGGTTTGATTTAGATACTTTTTAAATGACTAAACTATTAATTTACAAAAGTAGAATAAGGAAGAATTGAGCATGACATATATTGTTTTTCTTATTCTAAACCTGTTTTGTTCACATTGAATGGACTCTTTTTTTAATGGCACTAGCGGAACATTGATATTTACATATTCTTCCCAATACTTACCTAACAATAGAGCCTCTCTCTCTCACACACATCCCAGCAGGCACGCAACGTTGCTTCAACGTTGAAAGGAGGTGGAATATAGGTTGCAACGTTGATCAACTATATTTCAACGTTGTTTCAACGTTGAGGTTTCAACGTTGAATCCTCAACCTTTTTTCAACGTTGAAACAACGTTGAAGCTGCAACATATTTTCAACGTTGAATGTTCGTCGATATTTCAACGTTGAAACAACGTTGAGTATGCAACATATTTTCAACGTTGAATGTTCGTCGATATTTCAACGTTGAAACAACGTTGAAGCTGTAACATATTTTCAACGTTGAATGCTCGTCGATATTCAACGTTGAAACAACGTTGAAGATTCAACATGCTTTCAACATTGAGTATTTTCTGATATTGTAGAGTTAAAACAAGGTTTAAAAATGCAAAGTTGACTGTCTCTTGATTTCAACGTTGAAACAACGTGGAAGCTGCAACATATTTTCAACTTTCGGAAATTAAAGGAAAATTTAACGCTGAAACAACGGGTAACGAGTATTGAGCACTTTAGTTTTTAAGTTCAAAATATAAAGGTGTCTAACTTCTAATCCATGCGATTTTTCGCAATTTACACACAACTGCATGTGTGAATTGTTAGAAAATATTATATATATATAATAATTAGAGGTAATAAATGAAACGCATGCATTATAAATTGATTTACTCAAAAGAGTTGTGCCAATAGCTAGTACCACTATAAAATTTTAGATATGAGTTTATATGAAGCATGGTATCTACATTTAACACTTCATTATAATTATATTTCAAAAAGGTTATTTTTTTATATAAATTGTGAATACTATTTTTTTGGACATATTTATAAAAATTTTTAAATATAAGCTTTTAATAGATAATAACATCTTTATCCAACATCTCACTTCAATTCCATTTTACTATAGAATTAATAAAAATAATTATTCCGAATTAATGTTCTTAAAATTAGACTCATATGGATCCGTGCCGTATACTCTTGCGCAGATTAAATTATACGTATACAGAGGGAATCTAAGAAGTCTTATTTTATTAGATTGTGCTTTTGTTGTGTGTATTAATTCAATAATCTTTCTTTTCACAAAATATAAAAAAATTCAAATAAACACAGAAGAATTTTCACACTGACAATTAACCCCGGTCAAGTTGCATTACTTAAGATCCACTCCCCAAAACCTTCAAGATATCAGATAAGGAGTGCCTCTCGCTTAGTTGGTCAGTTTCAGTGTCAGGATAACCTTGTTATGCAATTTTCTTCCTGGGCAGCTTATCTAGGTCAAAATTTGAATTCAACTGATGGACAAGAAGTGCGCGTCTCCTTGCTGTTCATATTTAATGTGTTTTCAAGCTATGTACACAAGGATTAAGGCTGGAATATCAACTTCTGCTCAGTAAGTACTATTTCCTTTTCATGAATTTAATAAATCAAGTTTTTTTAAGTATCTGTTCATCATTTAATTCTTGTTTTATAAGTATATTTGATATCTGCGTGAAATGCACATCCTTGGTTCGTGTATTATGTGTTTTGTTGATATTCATTTTGTTATGAAATATAAGCTAGTATACTAATATATTATACAATTTAACTAATTGTAGTTCGTCGTAAGGTTCAATCAACCAGTGGTGCAGGGAATTGATTGTATAGTCAGCCTTGATTGCATCAGATTCTTCGACCGTGAAAATTATACAAAGGAATGCAACATTTTGTAAGTACACTATGTATTAGTATATGTATGTCTATAACATTTTTCTTTAGTAATAATTATTTATAAGCATACTCATACGAATTTGAACATGAAGTCATCTATAATTCTTTTAATAATGTTAATTAAATCCAAGTACCGGAATATTCCTTTGTCTGATTTTTTCAAATCATTCATGTATATTTATTTTTATCGTTTGAAATAATGTGTTACGTACATTTTATCGAACAAATAGCTTTAACATCTTTATTTCTTTTATCAATAGGCTTTTGCTTTAGAGGGTGGATTCTCCTGTTCATTTCTTTCATTCGTGAGACTTAACTAGATGCGTGATTAAAATCAATGGATCCGCCACTTTGTGGAACTTAGTAGTGTAAGGCAGACGCGTACTTTGAAGGACCTGGATGTGATTACTGTGACCCATTTTTCACTAGGAATATACATTTTGTCAAGCAGTGATTTTTGAGATTCAGTGATTGGTTCCAAATTTGTGCTTAAAACATGTAAAAGTACATGTAAAATAAATTCTCTCACAATCATAATACTGGATTACAACTTATATAAATATTACGCAACTTGAATAAAAATTTTTATTAGAATTTGAAATGTATTTGTTTATAAAGCAAAATGTAATATGAATTCAACGTGATTTCAACCAAATATCAACGTTTGTACAACCGAAAAATTTCAACCAAATCTCAACCTAATTTCAACCAATGTTCACTTTTGTTCAATATTGATATTTGACGTTGAAACAATGTTGATGCTTCAACGTTGCCTCAACTTTCATTTGCAACTAAAAATCAACCATGAATCAACCAAAAATTCAACCCATTTTCAACGTTTATTCAACGTTGAAAATTGACGTTGAAACAACGTTATGTCTCAACGTTGCCTCAACTTTCATATGCAACCAAAATTCAACGTTGATTCAACGTTGAAGTGCAACGTTGATTCAACGTTGAATCAACGTTGAAATGCCTGCTGGGATACTACTAATTGATTGACATTTGAATATTATTTCACCTACCCAGGGTCCCGGTAGCTGGTCCTCCAAGAAAAAGTCTGTAGTTGTTCGCTTCATCAGCAACAGAGAACTGGTTGTATAATTCATATAGCTTTGTCCCATTAATTAGTGTGATTGAGACGTAGAGGGAGGACTTCCTTCCCTTGGTTAGGTAATGTATTGCGTCATTTCCTTAAATATGTTATCGTCGTGTTATATATACATATTAAGCATTGACAAGAAACATATTGACGCAAGCGTCAAAAATCGGCCGCAAACCAATTTATATAACTGTTGAAATTATTTTAGAAACTGAAATTTGCTGGGTTTTTTTTTCTTCAAATTTCTTATATTTTTCTGTTAAAATATCCTTGTGACACGAAAGAAAAATGCATGCAACAATGCCGATTTTCTTCATGAATAATGCATGTACAGTATTACATGTATAGGCAATATGAACTGTGCATAGTCCTCTGTGTCTCTGCACTCAGTTTGGTACAACTTAACGAACTCTTGTGAGTTTGCTGTTTAAGTAGTTTTCACATAAAACGTACAAAACTAAAGTCTATAGTTTTACCTTAATAAAAACGCAACAAACATATAAAACATATAATATGTTGGGCTACTCGCTCTCTCTCTTAGAGGATGTTAACCCC
>PRKT01000120.1:65480-110729 GCA_003671525.1 Saccostrea glomerata
TTTTTGCTTATCAGGTTTTTTTGGAGATACAAAAAAAATTTTCTTACACTTAGCCCCCCACTTTCAATTTGCTTCCGACGCCAATGCTTTATAACCATAGTATAGTGACAGCAAGGATTGTAAGGAAAAAACTACGAAATAGGATTTTCGAGACTGCATGGCAACTTTTAATTTTTTTTTTTTTGGCTTGTCAACTTTTTCAGGTACCTATAGTAAGTAAAAAAAAATTTCTAAGGTTGCCTCGACTTTCAAAAAACGAGGCTATGTGCCTGTATTCAGTGGGGAAAAAATAAATCCGTAATCAGGAGGTAAAACGCGTAAAACATCGAATTTATTCAAAAGTTTACTGTTTTATTGTCCATACTGTCAAAAATATAACAATATGTTTTAAAAGTATCTTTGGTACTACGTTCCCATTTCAACGGTCGCCATGGCAATAAACATGCGTCCAGAAAAATCTAGTAGATCTTTGTTTTTTTTTTTGTGGGAAGTGAAATTTTTACCGTTATTACGAATGTTATTCATTAAAAATATAATATTACTTATAATTCATGTGAAAAATAACTAATGTAACAACATTTACCAAATCGAAGTACGTTTTATTTTTATTGGTGCATTGAAGAAAGAAAAAGAGAAACGCCAACGGTTGTGTTCATGTGCCCCGGGAACATGCACCTGTTATAACATGACATGACTGCTGCCAGCTCTGAAATATTGTATTTGAAGATCATTATATAGATTGCCCACAATCACAATAATAAATAAGGTATTGTAAAGGTCTATTAAATTCTTAGTTTAAAATATACCACTTTTTCCCCGTTTTCTACAGATGTTCTATTTTTACTTCGAAACATTCCATATTTTCGGCCGCACATTTCAAAAAGTGGGCGGGCCTATAAAAAAAGCACCAATCCGATTCGTTGTTGGATTGCGCAATCGTAAGTCGGTAAGATTCAATTGTATTTCAGTCATATTCATCAGTATCATCATCCAACGTTTCACAATTACGACCGAAGTGTGCACTTTCAACCAAGATTTGCGATAAAAGGCTACACTATCAACTATTTTATGTATCTAAAACTACCGCAGCGGAAGTAATTTCCAATATTTTTTTAATTCTATTCATTCAGAATTATCATCTTGATTGATTATGAAGTTGATAAGATAAATATAAAATTGGTTCTAATTATTGCATTTTAAAAGTCCTATTTTTCTAAATATCTGTGCATTGTAATAGCAAGGTCATTCTATCGCTAATTGACGTGGCGTTACATTACAAAAAATGACGTTCCTATTGCGTTTTTCTATTTAAACATTGCCATATTGCAAGACTTCGTTTTTAAAAAGTATAATAGATATTGAAAAAAGAAAAACGGTTATGAAAAGCTTAAAGTCTATACTGCCTATGATAAAAATTGCGTTTATTTTTTGCGAGAGGCATTTTTTTATGGTTCGTGGACTTTACTCTTTGTGTTTGCGAGACGGCGTATTGTGTTATACAAGATCATAGAAGTATATGACACTAACTTATTTATTTACTACAGGAGTACTTGTTTTTGGAACACCCCCCCCTCTGAAACACTTGCGAGGCCCAACTTACTTTCCTCATGCAATGAACAGCCCTCATATTTAGCCTGATTAAGTAACTTCTTGAGATCTTTAGACACCTTATCTGCCTTTTTAGACTTTTTAACCTTTTCTGCCATTTTAGACTCTTCAGCTTTGGGCCCACGTTAAAGATACTTCCAATAACATTAAAATCTTCAAGTAATGGTCACTCAAATTTATCATTTACAATTAATAAACTTGATAAAGTTGATAAAGTACAAATGACATGCATTCAACTGTTATATCAATTCATAAAAACTCATCGCAGATATGCAAATCTCCTGAAAAATATCATTGGCAAGAACATACAAATAATCAGGCAAAATAACACCCATGCACATCTGTCAATAAGGGTTAAGGTAGCCATGACAGTGCAAAAATTAGTTGCATGCAAGGGAATTGTGACGAAATTATGACCTTTTTCAAATACATTTTTTACCTAATTCCCGGTATAATTTTTTCTCCAAAAGTACAAAAATGAAATTCAATTCCAAAACAGAAATATTAAACTTTTCAGGAAAAAAAATCAGAGCGAAAATAAACAAATGTCTTTACAAGTAAAGAAATAACAGGCTTTAATCAAAATAAGCTTTATAAAGAACCAGAAAAAATGGAGTTAACATGTTAAACAAACTAATCGAAAACAAAATTAATCAATCAGCTGTTTACATAATTTCTGGAAGCTTATTCTAAATTTAGATCTAAAAGTAAACTCCGGAAATCCATATGGAATTGTATGACAAATGACAGATCAAATTCAATCGTGCAGACACGAATATAACACAAATAATCACATCATATAAGCAAAGAAAAATAAAAACTGAATTACACAATACCTGAGGTATATTAATTTCGAGTCTCCTCGCAGATCAACGTGGATTCATGCAGGTTACGTAGGTCGCTTCGCCTTTGACTCCGTGCGTATTCCCACCATTTGCGAAACACCGATTAAGTACGTCGAAAAGTTGTCACACTTTTTTTCACTTGTTCGTTCCTTGGAAATAACGGAATATAAAGACATGTTCACACTCACACATAGAATCACCTATAATCACCTATTCGTATAGGTCTCCATGCTAGGTTAGGACGTCAGAAATATGTCACCTCTCTGGCTAGTCAGCAACGGTCCTCGTCCGTCCCCAGGGGGTGAGGTATAAAGAAAATAAAGTTGTTGTGTTATGTTCCGGTTTATTAGAATTGCATGGGCGCAATTTGTAGCCAGTAGTCAGATCATCAGAAAATGACTTTGTCTTGTAGATTCAGTAATTTATTAAACTTTGAAATAAAACCTGCAATTATACTCCCAACATACAGAGACAATTAGACATACATTTAGACAAATGATTAAAACACAATAGACTTTACTTTGGAATAAATTTCTTACCAAGACACACACAGGAATTGACAAATATAACTATCTGTATTATGAGCTATAGAGACATATAACCAGTTCTATGGCGAGGTCATGAGTGCCGAATATTAGTGCATGCAAATAGAAATTTGGTAAATAGAATAAAGTCATGTGATTGTCCGTCTAGAGTCTAAAAATACAAACTACCTCATTCACACAAAGTCTTCCATGCCCCATTCTCATATATGCAGCACAAGTAAACATAAGCATTGGTATTGGTACATAAGAAAAGAAAGTTTGTAAATGGTTTTTTATACAATGCATTCTAGATGAAAGAAAGGTTGAATTTTATTTAGATGGTATAATAACACCCTTGGTGACTAGGGATTAATACAGAAGATAGTACAAACACAAGAACAAACTGCTATTATTTTAATAGCAGAAGACACTGTCACTGTTGACCCTCAATATTAGATTTTCTATGATTTGAATATTGATTGGAATATTGTCCGTAACCTACTGATAAATCATTAGAAGATTGCTCGTTTGTATCAGATTGGTTCCTCAACTGTTTATGGAGACTACATTATGTGCATAAATGATATTCTAAATGTAAATGCTTCTCCAGCTTTATTTTTATCACAAAGGTGAAAGGTTACACTATTTTTGACACTTTGACGTTATCATCCTATCATAATTAGGCGATACAGTACAAATATAAAATCTCATAATTTGTTTATTAATGCATAAATCTATTTGAAATTTGCTATATTTATTCAGAAAATATGTACTAAAGGGTTGTGGAAATTTCAGAATGCATATGATGATTAGTATTCACGCGAGACAACTTGTCCACAATTTACTGGACAACCTTCGTACTTCCAGACATAGATCGAGCTTTATTTAATTTAAATATTTATACATCTTTAATCTTTATATTATGACTTCATAACATTAAACCTTATGCGGGCTCACTATTGATGGGGAAGCAATACTTCTTTAATGTATTTTTCATATTTGAAAAATATCCTCTTTATTTCTCAATCCTTATTATAATGGTAAAATTATTTCTTTTGATCTATGTTTGAATCTTCAGCACCATACATTCATGAGGAAGCAGTATATTTTCACAAAGGTAGTGTTATATATTTTGGCAGTATTTTACATCAATCTTGCCAATGTATTAAGACTATGCAAGGGCGTGTGATAAAATATGATTGTTGGTCAATTTTTCTTCCTTGTTTTTTTGTAACTTTGTGTTAAACAGTTGGCTTGAGAATTTTATTACCCTATTGAAAATAATCTGTGATTGCCATAATAATTAAAGCCTATACTTACTCTCACAATTGATAAGGATATGTTTCCTTGGTTATGTTAATTTTATTTTAATGTCTACTTTTATTTGCAAAGAGCATTTTTCATCTAATGTCATTACCTTGCAATTTCAAATACTTACTTATGCTAACATTCTTTTATTCATTTTTTTGTTTTATTTCCTTATATTTAATTTAGTTCTTTAGATTATCGCACATTTAAAGTATGCTCGTGGCTGTTAAAAACAGATAATAAATAAAAAATGGGAAAAAACAATAACAATAACAGTAACAACTAGGAGATTTATTGTTCACAGAACAATAAGAGGTCTTTCCACCTTCTTTGAATTTCAATTTCATGTTATATTTATCTCTTTAAAATTAAATTTCATCAAAAAGAAACCAGGAATGGCTTAAAAAAATAAAAATATGAAAAAAATTCAAAATTTGGAGGTGACCTTGACCTTTGATCTTCAAATTATGTTCAAGGTCAAAGGTCCTGGGTCACATTGAAATTAACCTCAGGTCTCTATGACGTATAGTTTTAAAGTTATAAGGTTTCATGGTAAGCACAAAAGAATTAAAGGGCAGTAACTCATTCAAGGAGTCACCAGATCCTTTCGCACTTTAATGACCTTTACGATGAACAAAAAGTCTTTTCGATAAATGTAGAAACAAAAAATCAGCGGAAGAAAAATGATAGGAACTAGGAGACTTATTGTTCACAGAACAATAAGAGGTCTTTCCAGCTTTTTAAGTGTTTCCGTGTCATTTGGGTTGAAAAAAAAGAAGAACTAGGAGACTTACTGTTCAAAGAACAATAAGAGGTCTTTCCACCTTTTGAATTTCAATTTGATTTATAATTTATCTCTAAAATTATATTTCATTAAAAAAAAGAAACCAGGAATGGCTTAAAAGAAGAAAAAAATGAAAATTTAGAATTTTTCAGGTGACTTTGACATTTGACCTTCAAATCATATTCAAGGTCAAAGGTCAAGGGTCACATTGTAATAAATTTCATGTCTCTATGACTTATAGTTTTAAAGTGATAAGGTTTAATAGTAAGCACCAAAGCATTAAAGGGCAGTAACTCATTCAAGGAGTCACCAGATCTTATTGCGCTTGAACATAAAAGTTTTGCCTAAAATCCCATCAGACATTAGAGAAGTTTTCATGTCTTTTCGGTTTACGGTTTTGGAGCAAATGCAAATAAAATGTTTTTTGCAAAAGGGGCAATAACTTTTAATAGGGTCAATCTTTAGGGACAAGAATGAAATCTTTGAAACAGTTTTAAGAGTACATATTAATGATTCTAAGACAGTTTGTATATGTTAAGAGACAAAAAAAAAATAAAAAGAGCTTAATTTCTCAATTTTGGAATGACCTTGACCTTTGACCTTTACATGACTTTTAAGCTCAAAGCTCAATGAATCTTATGCAATTGGTCTCATGTCTCTACACTTTCTCGTTTTGAAAATTTTTAATTATTTCTAAAATTCAAAGACTTTCAGGGGCAATAACTCATTGAAGGGTCACCGAATACTTTCGCAATGAATAGATTCCAGAGTCCTCTCAATGAGTCGAAGACTTTAGTGAAGGTTTCATATTTCTACGGTTTATGGTTTCGAAGGAGTAGCGATAACAAGCATTTCTTGCAAAAGGGGCAATAACTTTTAATAGGGTCAATCTTACGGAATACGAATTGAATCTTTAATATAGTTTTAAGAGTACATATTAATGATGCTAAGACAGTTTGTATATGTTAAGAGACAAAAAAGATATAAAAAGAGCTTAATTTCTCAATTTTGGAATGACCTTGACCTTTGACCTTTACATGAATTTTAAGCTCAAAGCTCAATGAATCTTATGCAGTTGGTCCCATGTCTCTATCACTTCTCGTTTTAAAAATTTTTAATTATTTGTAAAATTCAAAAAGTTTCAGGGGCAATAACTCATTGAAGGAGTCACCGAATACTTTCGCAATGAATAGATTCCAGAATCCTCTCAATTAGTCGAAGACTTTAGTGAAGGTTTCATATTTCTACGGTTTATGGTTTCGAAGGAGTAGCGATAACAAGGTTTTACATAAAAGGGGCAAGAACTCCGTAAGGGGTCATAGGTCATACACGTTGGGTTGTTTTTCGAAATAACTTTTCATGTCGAGTATCATGAACTAAAAAGTTTTTCGATAGGTCTTTCGGATCAAAAGTCCGTAGCGGAAAAATAATTAAAAAAAACTAGTAGACTTATTGTTCACAGAACAATAAGAGGTCTTTCCACCTTCTTTGAATTTCAATTTTGTTTTATATCTGAATCCTTAAAATTAAATTCCATGAATAAGAAACCAAAATTGTCTTAAAGGATAGAAAAAAAAAATAAAAAAAAAATTAAAATGATCTTGACCTTTGACCTTGAAAAATGTTCAAGGTCAAAGGTCAAGGATCACAATGCAATTGACCCCATGCCTCTACGACTTATAGTTTTTAAGTTATAAGGTTTAATAATAAATACAAAGACGTTAAAGGGCAATAACTCATGTAAGGGGTCATAAGATCGTTTTGCACTTATACAGTGAAGTTATGACTCAAGATCCTAAAGACATTAGTGAAGGTTTGGTGTCTCTATGGTCTACAGTTTCCGAGGAGTAGCGATTGCAAGGTTTTTTGCATAAGGGGCAATAACTTTTGTAAGGGTTAATCTTAGGGAACAAAAATGAAATATTTTAAACAGTTTTAAGAGCACATATTATTGATGAAAATAAATTTAGAAAATGTTTAAACACAAAAAGATATAAAAAAAGCTTAATTTCTCAAATTTGAAAAGACCTTGACCTTTGACCTTTGCATTAATTTCATGATTAAAGGTCAATAAATCTTATGCAGTTGGTCCCATGTCTCTATAACTTCTTGTTTTGAAAATTTTTAATTATTTCTAAAATTAAAAAAGTTTCAGGGGCAATAACTCATTGAAGGGGTCACCGAATACTTTCGCAATGAATAGATTCCAGAGTTCTCTCAATTTGTTGAAGACTGTAGTGAAGGTTTCATATTTCTACGGTCTACGGTTTTGATGGAGTAGCGATAACAAGGTTTTTTTGTACAAAGGGCGATAACTTTTAATAGTGTCAATCTTAAGGGATACGAATTAAATCTTTAAAATAGTTTTAAGAGTACATATTAATGATGCTAAGACAGTTTGTATATGTTAAAAGACAAAAAAGATATAAAAAAAGCTTAATTTCTCAAATTTGGCCGGCATTACGGTGACTTCTCCTTATGAGTGAAACATTCTCGAGAGGGACGTTAAACAATAGAATACAATCAATCAATCAACTATTTGTTAAAATTACATTTAAAAACCAGCACATTCCCACCATAATTTTTTCTCAGCACCACTATCTATTTACACATTTTGTCCAAATTTAGATTTTTGATAAGGAATTTCAAATAATACAGAGCTATTGATGACTTTTATTTCATTTCATAGAAGCATTACTGCAAAAGAATAACAACATTCTTTAAAATATAACATAATTTTAAAAATTTTAATACATTCTGTGTGCCATTAATTACATACCTACATATTTCACATAGTCTACATGTATATGTGGATGAAATGAAAATTCAGTCTAATAAGTCATCAATTTTGAAGCATTACTCTTTCCACTATTCTTGGTCAAAGAACATCCAAGTATATGTCCAACAGTATACTACAGAATAGTATGAGCTTCAACATCTTTTCCAAAACTATCAGGTTATTTACATTTGACTAGCTGATTTATTAACACTGGTAGGTCAAAACTTTGTATATTATGCCCAACCAAAATAGGAAGTTTAAAATCAGCAGTCTTCAAAAATTCAACAAACTGCTGAAGTCCTTCAAAGGGCTCTTTATGTTTGACCATCCTGCCACTATGCTTCAGCACAGCACCAATAAAAAGTAAGTCCAGTTGCTGCAGATGCATCAAGACAAATTGGGGGCTGCGGTGTCAAGTACATGTTGAACTTTCTCTCTCCACACACAGCTGCAATCTGAACAATGTCAGATGTTCTGGCTGAAATATATCAAATTAATATTGAAACTCCCTTAGTGTATACAGGAACTTCTAAGTCAAGTGCAACACAATTCTTTTTACCCTATATACTGTAAACCGACTTTTATTCGCGTGAGAGAAATATTTGCGAAGTTCGCAAGAGCCTCGTCATTGCGAGTATTTTACGCCGCGAACCGATCTTTAAAGTGTATGTGTCTATTAACAACGGATCCAAAAAAAGCTTGATCGCGAACATTAATCGTCGCAAACTAGTTTATCCCTGGTAAATCGCGAAATAAAGTCGTCGCGAGTAAAAGTTGGTTTACAGTAATCTACTCCTTAGACATTTCTACCAGATTTATTTGGTATCATCTTAACTAAGAACTGTAAGAAGTTTCAAATAAATTATTTTTCTAAAATATATAATTTATATGAGGTTAATTTTTTAAATAGAGTGCTGATTTTTTTTTCTCAAATGAAAATCTGAATTTCTGAAATTGAAAATTTGAAGCCCAAGTATTTATCCTAAAAATCGTTGTAATATTGGTCTTCATTTTCCTTTTCTGTTGTAATTTATATATTATGAATCCCTAAAAGACGGCTCCCCGGAGACTCGACAGACAATGGTAACTATAGGTTTTGGTTCAGTGTTGTCTTCTTATTATGTTTACACGAGGAGAATAGTATTTGTCATCTTATATAAAAAGTCCAGGAGTTAAAATTCAATAAGTTGAGCGAAATTGCTTGACTTTTTTCACGAGTCGAACACTTACTCTCCGCGGAGTAATACTTGACGAGACACTTCACGTCACTTCATCCGCGAAAAGAGACAAGGTAGTTCATATTGAAAGTCAATATTTACATTATTGTTAATAAAAAAGAAGAATGTATACATAAAATTAAAGAAAACTCGTTCATTTATCATATACTTATTACTTTCTGTAGAATACAAGAAGCAATTTAATTTCTGAGTATCAACACCAACGCGGAGTGCGATCATTCTAATTTATAGAGCAGCAAAACTTGTAAATCTTTAAAGCATTCATTTCAATCCCATAAATTATGCAACCAAAATTTCGCTTTTGTAAAATGAATGACTGTTTCTAACACTACAATTAAATATATAAAAATTAACTTTAAAAAATACTAGAAGTAGAATTTAAAAATTGAAACGGTTCCCATGTCTCATGTGTTACCCCCTAAACTTTGACAAACTCGTGGCAATTTTAGTTTTTTTTTTTATTGTAACTGTGGACCAGCCAGAATTTATTATAATTGGACCTCTTACATGGATTAATGAAAATTAAAAACTTTATTACGAATAGCAATGAAATATCGAATGCTGAATTCAGAGAAACAGAGAGCCCTTGAATTATAACATGGAATACTTTTGACTTATCTCTCTATGTTCTTAAAGAGATGAAAAAAGCCTTTACTCAATTTCTTGTAAAAACCTTATTCTGTGTACACCCCGTGGCGTTTAATGATTTATTGACTGGGTCTGTTATTGACTGTGATCTTGAGGTGGTATCCATCCTTCTCGCCGTCTTTGGTGGCCGCGTCATCGGGTAGACTCCCCTGTCAAATTATAATCACAAATTAAATATGACAAAATCTACACATTTTTAAATCACTGCTTATCAATGCCATTATAGGAGGCTCGAATCAAAGAAAAATAAGATGGTATTCATTACTCAATTTCCTTTCATCTAGGGGTAATTGTGAAGCGTTCTGGCGTACTTGTAAAAAGAAACACACTCCTGAAGGACTCTTGCAAAGTTCAACTCACGCCTATATATCCATTCAGAGAATGAAGAACAATTATAGCGATATATTGGTGATGCTTGCGGGACTAAGGTCGGGCCGAAACAGGACCCTCTTTATTCTCCCCCTTCAGGTTGTAGAACAAACCCGGGATGACTTTTGGTTTTGGCGAGGTTGAATAATTCACAACAGTGAGAATATATGGGGGATATGCAATAACTATAAAACGTTGTCATTGATGTTGGCTCGGAATATTTTTATTTGTTGACTTCGTTACTCAGGTCTCAATTCATAGCTTAAGCTTATCAACATCCTGTTTGTAAAGTTCTAACTTCCGGTTGTCTTCAGGAGTTAATAAAATCTGAGTGAAATATTAGTCGTTAATTAAAACTCGGTATTGATACGCTGAATTTTCCCTTTCCTTTTTATTAATTTGCATGACATGAAAGAAATTCACAGACTTACGTGGAGTCCCGCTCACTGTGTTTGCAGAATGGCTCTGTCAGATCGTAATTGCATTTCTATGGACGATTCCTTGATATTAATTAGAATCTGAATTGATCATTGTAATTTCTTTTATCTTCGATGACAAGAAATTTTGACAATTATTTCAGTCTTTTTATCTGCACCTAGGGCAATTACTGTCTTCTTAGCTGTGCTAACTCCCCGGGTATCCTTGTGCTTCTGGTAAAGATATTGATAAATTGATAAAGAAATGAAGTGAAAATCGTTATATTTCTGAAGAGAAATTATTTTTATGAATATTTGTAAAGAATCTGCAGGGCCTATTGTTAGAAATTGTCCTCCGGGATTTCATTATCATATTTTTTTTTCCTCCCCTCATGTACTCGTCCCCTATACCAATTACGAGATTTGTTATTTATCATCTTTTTTGTACCTTATTATTTCTTAAAAATGAACATTAATTAACAATCGTTGATTTTAATATACACTCTTTTTATTTTAAAAAATGTTTAAAAGAGTCCATTTTTTTTTAAATTAAGATTTATACCACTTCATACTGTTTTATCTTAATTTCTGTTATACCTTTTATAAGAATTTTACAGAAAATGCAGGCATTGCAAGAAAAAATCTCTTTTTCTTTTGCAGCACAAAACGTACTATTTCCAATACAGCTCAATTAGAAATTCTCGCTGTTGTGCTATTTGGATGAGAGAAAACAAATTAAAATGTTCTAAAAAAAAATATTACGACAAAAATAATGACAAAAGTCTGAAACTACAGTTGTATTTTCACTCAAAATTTAGCAAAGCTTGAGTTTCTCTCACAATTCTCATTAGTTTCTTATGTTTGGATAGAAATCACGTAAACGTCTCCAATATCGCATCTAAAAGTTTTTACTCTTTAACTTTATACAAAGGAAAAAAACAAAAGCAAAATAATTTTAACACTTTTCCCTAAATGAATTATTTGAGGTTCACTTAATCAATTTATTTTTTTTTAGGATTCGAAATTTAGAAAAAGTCAGAGTTTTATAATGTCAAAAATCCATACCGATCACAATTTTCCTTTAATCAAACAATATTGGAAAATGCAAGAAAATAAATACACATGACATCTCTATTTTACTAAATCTAGACGAAAATAAAATACCAACAAGCATTTATCTTAAACATTAATCCTTCAACAAATTAAACCAATACTGAAATGCTTCAAAGGTGACATAAATTTGTGATTAATTATTTCTTGGCGCTAAATGCAGGAGCCAGAAAAATTCGTTATTCGGATTCCAGAAAAGCTGAACAAATAACTGACCGAATGCACCTCGTACTTACTGAACATCTAGATAAAGGCGGGAGATCGCCCGACACTTACAGAAGACAAAAATACTGAAATACCTTTTTAATCGCACGTGGCGTAATCTTTAATATCCCGACAAGTAACCTAGCGGATATCACCGGAAGCTGTAGAGATGTATCACCATGGCAACCACTCGTCAATAAGAGATGACTGATTAATGCACTCTGTTTCATCAGACTCTTCAGGTTGTGATGCGGTTGTCGTTGAACGATTTTATTCTCAGTTTATCAAGCTGAATCCAGTCCTGGCGCTTGGCGTATCTTTGGTCAAGTCCTCTTCATATGGACATCTACATTTGTGAAATCTTTTCGCACGTGTACACAAAATGGAGCATGCGAGTTGGAAAAAAATAGAAGCAGATTGGGACGCTTTTACAATTATCACTTGCAATGTGTATATACATCTGGCTATCAAAGTTCTTTGTTTCATCAATTAGTTTGATGTTATTGTGACCAAAGAGTTTTGGTTTGCAATTATCAAAATCATAGTTTTATGCAAAAGAATATAAGTACCATACAGTATGGCAAACACGGTGATTTAGTTTTGTTATAGTAGGGATTAGTTTTTATTCAGAAGAATAAATCATAACAAGATTTTAAAAGTTTTCACAAAAAAGTTACTATCCATTTCATCTTGTCCTTGTAGGTCAACTCTCTCTCATTTTCAGCAACAATTCTTGCCTCATGCTTCTTGATATTTCTAACCTTTGAAGAGAAATACAAAATTAAAATAAGTTCCCAATGAAGGAATTTATTATTCTCTAAATTAAAAAGAAACCCAAAAATTCACAAAATGTGGTTTTTAAAGTTCTGTGTAATCAAAATGCATTTTGATTTTATGTTATTTCATGCGTTTACTCCAAAATAATTGTCTGAAATTTAATTTATAAAGGAAATGAAAAGGAAAAGATGCGATCTATTCAGAAATCATGACCTAGTTCTGTGAGATCACTAATTTTCATGGGGGTTTAATTTTCGTTGTTTTCATGGTATGATGAGACCAATGAATCTATGTCCACCACGAAATGCAATTTCTCACATATATTACTTCTAAACAATTCTTCAACCAAGAAATTGAATTCCCATGAATCAATATATTTTCCTCAAACCACGTTTTGCCCCTTCGAAAATATGTGATTTTACAGTATCGTGTTGCCTCACAAGCATTTCGTTGGTCAACTCTCATCGGCGAAATTTCTGTTCACATGATTTTTTCATATATCATGTTTATTTTCATGTTTTACGTCAGTATTTTATATGATGTACAGCAACAAAAGATACCATGGATTATTCTTTGTAATTGATGAATAACTTGAACAGCCAATGACTCAACTGCTGTCGGTCAATGTAGATTGTTATATCCTTAAAAATAACTTTTTATATATTTATTACTAATAAAAAGTCCAACAAAAGAAATGTTTATTACATCGGTCTAACAATTTCACTGTTGACCAGCCTGCCGGTCCAACATAAGAATTGTTAGACTGCAGCGTCACTGCTACTTCACAAGTAATTAATCATCGAACAATATCGGCGACACGGAAATAGCCGAAGTTAAGAGCTGCAAGTGTTGTTTCTACCAGCAAGGTAAGGAAGAAGGGAAGAGTATGTTTTTGTTATAAATAATTTTTGTGATATAATAAAGATATATGATTAATTTTGTTCTTTCTCAGCTTTTAATTATCCATATAAAGTAATTGATGATATAGCGTGTATTGATTAAATCCTAAGTGAGCAGTGAAGGGTATAACAAAACAGTTATAGACTGGGATTCGGGCAACATATGATTTGTTGGACCTGAAGGTGAAAATGTTTCCCTTGGCCTGCGGCCTCGGGCAACATTTTCACCTTCAGGTCCAACAAATCATATGTTGCCCTCATACCCAGTCAATAACTGTATAATGTGCACCATTCAATGGTGGAATTTAAAATACACAAATAAAATAAACATATACAGTGTGCCAAAAGTGAAGATAATTTTTTTCTACGAGATATATTTTAATGAAAACCACATTTTGTAAAAGCACTGGTATGACAACAATTCTTGACAAATTTTACCACAAGTTCTTGATAATCCAAGAAATTGTTGTAGTTGAGAAACACAACAGTTTTTATCTGATCAGCAACGATTTAAAAAAAAAATATTGTAATTTAAGTCCGACATGAAAATTTAAGTCACATACTTACAATGATTGAAGTCAACATTGATCTTGAATTTTGGAACTGATATTAATGATGAACTATCTTTTACTAAAAACTGAATATGTAATGATCTTTTTAAAAAAGATAACATATTTTCTGGTTTAAGTAATGAAAAAGGTAATGAAATTGGACAAAAATTGACTATTTGCCACTGATAATACAAAATGTTGTTTTCAATGAAATACTAGTATACAGATAAAAAATAAAATTATCTTCACTTTTGGCACACATCTCTACATAATAATGAAAAATGTAGCATCCACCTTCAGTATAAATGTTGATGCCTAAAATATCCGTAAATATGGTTTTCTTATATATTTGCGTATGCGTTACAGTTATTTTTTTTTAATATAACGATAAATCCTATATTTATTGCTGGAGGGGAAAAAATAAGGTACATTGTTATTTTAGGTCTTTTGATTTGGCCATCTCTTCTCTATGTCGGTTTCTGTGATGTACTCTGAAGATACATGTATTATTTATTCTAAAGACAGCTCAATAAAAATCATCACAAGTTTGGCCAGTTATTATTATTATTATATAGTATTTGTCTTCTTTTTTCCACGAAATGACTTTTGGGCTGGTAAAAACCGTCTGAGATATTATGAGAAATCTAAAACTGACCAAATAATAAAAAATATTTTGCATTTTGAAAAAAAAAATAATGAATTGTTCATCTTAAACGAACATTTGTTATAGTTTTGTCATTTTTTATATCAAAGTAAAATATAACTGCCCAATTTTCTAAATTAAAAAAAGTTCTTGTTTACAGGGTCTGACTTAGAACAGTATATTCTGTAGACACTATCGTTTCCGTTGAATTCTTTCTCTCAAATAAGCATTTCTTTGATGGCCACACAATGTTTTATTTGTTCACGAGAACTTAAGTGATTTACCATAAACTCTTAATTTACTGCGCAAGTGTCTAATTAAACACCTAAAACGGACATGATACACCAGCATGGCCATAAAAAACAAATAGTAATTTCCATAATTTTACAGGTTTTGAATGGTGGGCGGTGGGTTGGACGGATGTTCCTAGTACTCGATTCCAGTTTATTTGACCACCTTCCGTTTAGTAAATGTTGACCTTTCGGCTTATGCACGAGATTTTTGTAAATATTGTATCCCGTCCGAATCCCCGGTCGCTCTAATGAAGATGTTTACAAATGACCGCTTTTTAAGTCTGAGCCACATTTTTAAGTGAAGGGGCGAATTTTATTACACTTTTTAATTGCTTTGGAAAACGGCATGGGTTGGTCAGGGTAGAATTTCCATTACAAAATATAAAGAGACACAATTTAAGGGAGGGGTGTGTTGGCAGGAAAAAAAATTCCAACCCAAAAGTCAAAGGAGCAACTCGAAAGTATTTGATATTGGAGATTCTTTACAAATATTCATAAAAATAATTTCTCTTCAGAAATATAACGATTTTCACTTCATTTCTTTATCAATTTATCAATATCTTTACCAGAAGCACAAGGATACCCGGGGAGTTAGCACAGCTAAGAAGACAGTAATTGCCCTAGGTGCAGATAAAAAGACTGAAATAATTGTCAAAATTTCTTGTCATCGAAGATAAAAGAAATTACAATGATCAATTCAGATTCTAATTAATATCAAGGAATCGTCCATAGAAATGCAATTACGATCTGACAGAGCCATTCTGCAAACACAGTGAGCGGGACTCCACGTAAGTCTGTGAATTTCTTTCATGTCATGCAAATTAATAAAAAGGAAAGGGAAAATTCAGCGTATCAATACCGAGTTTTAATTAACGACTAATATTTCACTCAGATTTTATTAACTCCTGAAGACAACCGGAAGTTAGAACTTTACAAACAGGATGTTGATAAGCTTAAGCTATGAATTGAGACCTGAGTAACGAAGTCAACAAATAAAAATATTCCGAGCCAACATCAATGACAAAGTTTTATAGTTATTGCATATCCCCCATATATTCTCACTGTTGTGAATTATTCAACCTCGCCAAAACCAAAAGTCATCCCGGGTTTGTTCTACAACCTGAAGGGGGAGAATAAAGAGGGTCCTGTTTCGGCCCGACCTTAGTCCCGCAAGCATCACCAATATATCGCTATAATTGTTCTTCATTCTCTGAATGGATATATAGGCGTGAGTTGAACTTTGCAAGAGTCCTTCAGGAGTGTGTTTCTTTTTACAAGTACGCCAGAACGCTTCACAATTACCCCTAGATGAAAGGAAATTGAGTAATGAATACCATCTTATTTTTCTTTGATTCGAGCCTCCTATAATGGCATTGATAAGCAGTGATTTAAAAATGTGTAGATTTTGTCATATTTAATTTGTGATTATAATTTGACAGGGGAGTCTACCCGATGACGCGGCCACCAAAGACGGCGAGAAGGATGGATACCACCTCAAGATCACAGTCAATAACAGACCCAGTCAATAAATCATTAAACGCCACGGGGTGTACACAGAATAAGGTTTTTACAAGAAATTGAGTAAAGGCTTTTTTCATCTCTTTAAGAACATAGAGAGATAAGTCAAAAGTATTCCATGTTATAATTCAAGGGCTCTCTGTTTCTCTGAATTCAGCATTCGATATTTCATTGCTATTCGTAATAATTTTTGTTATTTTCATTAATCCATGTGAGAGGTCCAATTATAATAAATTCTGGCTGGTCTACAGTTACAATAAAAAAATACTAAAATTGCCACGAGTTTGTCAAAGTTTTGGGGGTAACACATGAGACATGAGAACCGTTTCAATTTTCAAATTCTACTTCTAGTATTTTTTAAAGTTATTTTTTATATATTTAATTGTAGTGTTAGAAACAGTCATTCATTTTACAAAAGCGAAATTTTGGTTGCATAATTTATGGGATTGAAATGAATGCTTTAAAGATTTACAAGTTTTGCTGCTCTATAAATTAGAATGATCGCACTCCGCGTTGGTGTTGATACTCAGAAATTAAATTGCTTCTTGTATTCTACAGAAAGTAATAAGTATATGATAAATGAACGAGTTTTCTTTAATTTTATGTATACATTCTTCTTTTTTATTAACAATAATGTAAATATTGACTTTCAATATGAACTACCTTGTCTCTTTTCGCGGATGAAGTGACGTGAAGTGTCTCGTCAAGTATTACTCCGCGGAGAGTAAGTGTTCGACTCGTGAAAAAAGTCAAGCAATTTCGCTCAACTTATTGAATTTTAACTCCTGGACTTTTTATATAAGATGACAAATACTATTCTCCTCGTGTAAACATAATAAGAAGACAACACTGAACCAAAACCTATAGTTACCATTGTCTGTCGAGTCTCCGGGGAGCCGTCTTTTAGGGATTCATAATATATAAATTACAACAGAAAAGGAAAATGAAGACCAATATTACAACGATTTTTAGGATAAATACTTGGGCTTCAAATTTTCAATTTCAGAAATTCAGATTTTCATTTGAGAAAAAAAAAATCAGCACTCTATTTAAAAAATTAACCTCATATAAATTATATATTTTAGAAAAATAATTTATTTGAAACTTCTTACAGTTCTTAGTTAAGATGATACCAAATAAATGACTATTTATTTAAATGATTTTCTTGCTTTGTTTTTATTTATTTATTTATTTTTTTTAAATCACATTCTATTGCATATGATATAAAAAATATTTTAATTTATTTTATTTATAAAAAAAAAAAATTAAATTTTGTTTTCTTTTCCTCTTTGTATGTTAACAATATCTTTTTGCATTTAATAATGAACATGTGATATTATATTTGTATGTTAACTTTCTCACATTTAAAACTGCTTGTACCGATTTTGTTTTAACAGATAAGAAAAATTTACTACATTTCGAAAGCTTTGACCCGATACCAAGTCCTTTCTATTTGTAGTCAATAAAAATGGCAGCATTGGCTAGGCTACAAATCATCAGCAGATTTATGACCCAAGCGGTTTACAATTTTGTCTTATATGGATTTCAATGTTATTCCGCCATAAATATGTAAACATCAGCAGGACCACAATGTCTATGTACATTTCGTGCACATGTTCAAATTATAATTCTTAACGTTTGCACAATCTCGGCAATTGATCATTTTAATATCAGGTGCGTCGTACGTACGGTTCTACATATGTGAAAAATCTAGCCCACAATTTAAAATTTATTATTTTTTCGTGATTTTTCATTATTTTTATAGGGAACATTGAGGGATTAGTGAGAGCGGTCAGTGTATATTAAAACATTTGTTTGAAGTTTGCCGCGAAGCACAGGTGTCGATTGAAAACAAACTTGTAGGAAAACATACAAATTCAGAAGCAAGACAAATTCAAAAATGTTTTTCCTCACGACTATTATACGACTACCGTTAGAATAACATAGCTGAAGGGATAGACAGGTGTAATCTCTCATTTCTCAGAGGTGACTTGATTTGGGTAATAGAACGTTTTGTCAATAGATGTATCACTGCCCACCACAGTACAATACACTCTCAAAGGGTCCATTAACCCTATCTAAATAAGGAAAAGACTGTAATGAACTGGACCTAAATGATAAAACAATAAAATAATATAGCATAATCATTTCCGGAACTTTCAAAGCGCCGAAAAGGAAATACCCATACTAGATAATTGTTTGAAAATTGTTTTCGAAAGTTATCAAGAAAAAATATATATTTTGTATTTAAATAGATATTTGGAATTTTAACTACCAAATTCTTGATAGAATTATAATTTTTTTACTGTCGATTTTTTAAATGATAAAATGAACACGTATACTATACTTGTATACTTAAATAATTGTGATTACTGATCAAAAAGTTTATATTTACGGCTTACAAGTTGTTTTACATTTTCAATCATATTGTTGTAAAACCACGACATAAAATATTTGTGTGGCCCAAAAAAAAATGGGAAGACTATTTAAAGTAATTCGAAAAGTTTAAAGGTTGTAAAGAGCATCATAAATCGCCTTAGTGCCAGCCGTTCATAACATCTCCGAATTTCATAAACAAGGCAAAAAGTAAATATAGGAGGAGAAGTAACATTTCATAGCCCCTAACCGAACAATACAGAAGTTTGCTTAATTTATAATCTTCCCAAGAACATTTTTAAATATCAAATATTTCCTTCTCTATTTCAAAACTTGAATATGCGGACCAGGATTATATAAATGTCACTGACCACTATAATCTGTCAAAGAATAATGTATTGGGGTATTTACTTAGATTTTTACATATTTAACTAGGTCAGGTAAAATCAGATGAGCACATAAATGGTCAGTAAAAACTGCCAAGAAAAGGCAACAAATCGTGGCAATTATTGACAAGCCATTTGAAATTGTGGGGACTATTTTTTCTCTTTCTTAGCGTCTCCCGATTACTATCCCACCCCTAAATTTAGGAAATAACAAAATTAAACAAGATTTGCCATAATTCGCGTTGTGCTAACAAACCCTCGTTTGCTTTTGACTCCAGTACTTGGTGTGACTAAACAATGAAACGCCGTCGGCAGAAGTATAAGTTTCCGTAGCATTCAAACTTCTTTGTAAGTAAACCTGGTTTCTCAATTGGGATGACAGGATCGAATTTCTGTTCTTAATCTTCAGGCATTTGGTACTTCCCCACAAATTAGCTAAGACCACAAATCCTGTTTACTCGGTCGTGATGGATAAAGGAAAAGAAGTATTTAAGGAAAATGCTTAGAGTCATTACACTATTCTTTATTCTGAAGATACAATGAAAATGATGTTGTTTTTTACATAGTGGACTAAATTATTATTTTTTTTTAGTAACACGAAAAAAGATATACCCGTTTTAACCCCCACCCACCCCAATCTATTCAGCTAACCGCTTACAAATAAAAGGCAACCATCGTTTCAGTAAATAATTAATTTAAGAAACTTTTTCTAGAACAATTTTTTTCCTATCAAGTTTTTCATCTTAAGAATTGTACATACACTAATTCTTTAGTATTTTATGATCTTCTCCGTGGGACCCACTGGCGCAGTGGGGTGCGAATGATATTCATTAGATAGTTAGACCAGCAGCTTAGTCCAACACGGGAACTCCTTCACAGGTGTATAAGATAGATCTACATAATGACATCATTAATTACCCTAACGACCAGGTGATAATGATATCCCATCGGTTTCCGACACCTTTTGACATCACGGTACAATACCGCTCGGGATCGGAGTCCCGCTGGGGGCGTGACATCAAACAGAGGGGCTACATTTATAAGTTTACATTTCTCGAAAAATATGATTTTTTATGACAAGATATTTTTATTTTCTATCAGAATTAAAAAGAAATGGCTTAAACTTATTTTCAAAGGGTAAATATATTATTTTTGGGGTAAATGTATATTTTTTTTTTACATTTGGGACAGGGTTTCTGCAGCATGCTTGTAGTTACTCTTTTTTAAATACTCTGTGAAATTGATGAAAAAGTCATACAATACCACCAGTCAATTGACTAGTATCTATATTATACTATCAATCGATAAATTTAATAAACACATTTCAAGGTCAAAACAGAATTAAGAATTAAGGATTTTTATCATCAGGCCTGGGGCCTGTTTTACAAAAGAACTTACAACTAAGACCAAAATCTTCAGATTTTGCAAAATTAATAATTCTCTTTGAAATTGTCTGTGTAAAAATATCTTACCAATTCTTTTTGAAAAGTTTTTATTAATTTTCGATATAATATTAATTAAAAAGTTATACGAATAATTAAACTTGGTTTTAAGTCGTAAGTCCTTTTGTAAAACGGGCCCCTGATTTCCGCACATGCAGAAAACGGGAAACAATTTGTGAAAAAATAAAAAAAAAGGGAAAATAGAGAGGCAGCGATGTGGACTTGGTTAACACTTGCAATACAGTATGTTCTCTATGAATTACAACATTTCGCTTTCTTTGTTTACTTTCCACTTGTGACTGCGAAATATTTGACTTGTCGACTTTACTTAAAATATGGCTTTCATTCCAAAATTTCATTTGGAAATAGGTCCCACTTCCTTTCTGATAAACAAAAGATATGTAAAAAAAAAAATATTCGACCATAAAAGTCTTAAAGCACACAGATTTTAAAGTTCCACTCGGATTATGATGTTTCGTTGTCGATGAAAAGAGAGGTTATCACTTTTTTGTCCCCCATCAGCAGGGAGTAATGGACGTGTACCAGACTTCTCTACCGTCCAAACACGTGCGTTTTGTTGGAATTAAATACTTACGTAACACAAAGCGTACCTAACAAGGATTACCGCTAGGAATTTTCGCCTCTTTTTAAACTTACCATAATCCATAATAAAACGTAATCCGAATGGTGTCACTTTCAAAGCCTTCTAATTAAGCTTTCCTCACTTTTTCTACACCTTTTTTATTTATTGACTTGCGCTGTGTTGGTTTTGTTGATTTAGTTAATGACATTTACCTTACACCGTTACTTCCTGTACCCGACAAAGAGGAGTTCGCCTTAACAGTAAAAGAGTTAATACGTTGCATATCCCAAATATACATACTTTAACACTGGGAAAGAAGACAATTTCAATTATTTGATTTTAAACTTCTTTCGTAATTTGAGTTTCTTTTACTTTTTTTTTCTCTCCCAACCAACATGTTTTCAAATAATTTTGAACGATAAATCGAAGAAAAAGAATAATTTATGCCTCAATTTTGGTGTTTTTGTTAATATTAAAACTTTTTGGTAGAGCATGCAATTTTGTTAAAGTTGATTTTGCTTGTTTTTTTTTTTTTCAAATAAAAATTATATAAAATGCAAACTCAGAAAAAAAATTGACAGAAATAGAAAGGAGAACAATATATGCAGCGTTTCACTTGTCAGTGAAGTAGGAATTGTCATAAAATAAATACATGTCGTATGAAAATGGCATTAAATTCTGAAAAGCTGTTGCAGGCCCGTGGAAATCAGTGTACACAGTTGTACTGAAGGGGTACTCAACTCACAGGTGGACGATGCAGGGGCGGACCGCTGACATCAACAAAATACCGCAGTTTCCTGACTTCTTCTCAACAGCCACACAAGATTATTTATACTTGTTATCGTATAGATCAAAAATGTTCTTACAGTACAATATACTTTCAAAATATGAAATTTTAATAATCTAAGTTCATGGGATTTATATATTTTTAAAAGTTTTTCCCCCAAGAAATACTTTAATTAAAAGCGAAAAAGTGCCACTTCTTACGCGAATGTTTGATTTTCAATTCAAATATCAGTCTATATCCAATTTTCGCAAACCATTAAGATCACGGATACAATACTTATTATATATGACATTCGATAAACTAGCTTGTCATTTGTAAAGATTTTCAATCCGCTCGATTTATTATTAATGGTTAAACGGGGCCAGTAAATAGGAATTATTAAAGAAACATCCTTGTAGTATAATGCGAATGATTTCGTATTTAATAAACCCCGAAAGACAGATTTAATTCTCATTATCAATGGCCCAGACAGAAGGAAACCCGCTTTGAGGACCACCTACCAATCAATAAGGGGTGGAGCTACCCAGTAATGTCAACAAAGATAAACTTTATACGCATGCGTACTCTTTCCCAAACTCATAATTTGTCAAGAATGAAAGATATACAATTGTGATAATATGTTTGACCGTCAAGATTGGCTCTTAACGTAACAAAGTATCGGTGGAGTAGCTTGAAAAACGCATACTCAGGAGAGGGACTCCTCTTGTCACACTTACAAGTTATGTCCCTCAGTCCTAAACAAACTACACCGTTTTCCGTCACCGACATCCTTAGTCCTATCGAAGAGACCTACAAGAGAACCACCATAGAGGCTGCTATTCCTCCCTTAAATCCATACAGGAACCATACGCAGTACCCCAATCCTCAAATGGGAAGCATGAGCGTACCAGTGACGAACCCGTACCATACTGGATATGTTCCCCAGCTAACACATCATACCCCCTCTTATCCCTCCCAATTCTGCAACGGAACCGAGTTTGGACATTACGGTGACCCTACAAGACATGGGTCCTCCAACTGGTACGGTACCAATCCGGACCCTAGACTTGCAAGTAAGTACCATCCATGCTAACCCTTTAAAGTCAATTGCGCAAACTTTTCAACATCGCAAAGGGTACTTGATGAGTATTACCGAAACTCGTCGTGCAATTCGAGTGGAACTAAGGCGGTATAAGATTTGTCCATTTCATCTTTTCAACAAAGCGAAAAAGGTGTTGAAGGGTTTGCACATTTATTACTTAAAACGTTTAAGACTGTCGACTCCACGAGGACGTAAGATTTTAAGTTACGCCATAAGAGGTTGGTGTCTGCAGATATTTCTTGTCTGTTTCCCCTGGTGGTTATCGCTTTTTGTGATCAAAATGTCGAGACAAACCCAGAAGTTCTCAATGCGATTAGTATTTCTTCATTATATTTACTCCACAGGAAAAAGAAATTAGCATCTTAAAAATAATCTAGCACGCCTAATTAGCCGAATTAAATAAGATATATAAGAGATTCTGATTTAAGAAGCGGCCAATATGTAATCTTATTGGAATATATATCTAGCTTGTTTAATGACGATTTCTACTCGAAATTTTTAATGCTTTTGAACACCTGTGGAAAAAATTAAATTGGAACAATTATTTTCAAATGAAATGTTCACGTGTTTAGAATTAAACCTTTTGACAGATATGGACCCGTGTTAAGCTATAAAAATAACCTCTAGTTGTGTTCATTATAGATTACCAAAAACAAATTGTGAACACTTTAAAAGCACTTGCTTAATTTAGCGCAAAAATCGGATTGACTTTTCACAGGTTTTTTATCGCATAAGATAGTTTAAGTTTATGACTTGACAAAACTTAATTTCAATTAAATTAATTTTCTACGTGATTTAATATATGCATCTGATTTTACTGCATATTTTTAACAACTTTGTCTAAAAATTTCTAGCAACATAAAGATACATAAATAAATAAAATACAAAGTCTCCAAACTGAAAAACCTCTTATTTATATATGAATTAATAATTCTTCCTTTTTTGTTTTTATGCAAAAAATCTCTACGTGTAAACGTGTACATAAAATGTGATTTAGATAGTATTTGAAACAGATTATTTACTCTTGATATAACTACAGTTTGTACTTTATATTTTTGCCCTTTAGATTTAGTATTCCTGACAAAAAGTTTTAACCCAAACCGATGAAGTACCAAAGATAAAAAAAAAACAGATAAAGTTAAGAATTTGGCCGAATTTAACATTGATAAACAGACGTAATAATTCAACTTAATCTCATAAAACTTTTAATCGCCTTGGTACTTTTGCAATATTATCAAATGGGAATTCAAGATGATAAGATTTGCGTTGTTTAATATTTTTCTGGGAAAGAAAAAGGCCAAAATAAATAAATTAATTAAAGAATAAATAAATATATAATATAAAACTTTTTATACCTTTCATTGTAAACAGATTTTAAAAGATTTCAAGACATCACAAGATTTATATATACATACATAAAAAAAAAAGTTGAACAAAATTAAAAAAAATCTTCATTGTTACTGAATTTCATTAATTAAATTCTCTTATCTTCTCTAGAAAATTAATATTTCTTGTTTAAGTGTATGTTTTACGCTTTACTTTGTTTAAGAATAATATAACTTTATTTAAGAGTCATTTCCGGGTAATAGTTTGTGGGTAGACCTTTGGAATAGATCTAAATTAACGTTACCTTTTTTAAAGATGTTTTACAAGTACAAATTAAATTCTTTTACACCGAACACAAACTTTTTCATCTTTTTTTTTTAAAAATATATATTAATCAAAAATATTAAACAAGGGAATTTTTAGTATGCCTAAATGTAAAACCAAGTGAAAGCCATTCAGTTAATTATCTATGTCATCTGTTTACTGATGCGAATGTCACTAAAATCATTTTTTTTTCAGTTTTGTAAATATGCAAATATTCAATTTATATAAAAATTTCTAACTATTTATTTTGTTATTGTACCAACATCTGTAAGAATCATAAAAGTCACAAAATTTGAAATAAATAAATCCTTATAAGTAAATTCTAAAACTTTGACTGAATTTTAAAGAAATGTAGATTCTAAGTGAAAATAAATTATTATTAAAAAAATAAATAAGTATATTGTAGTATTAATATACTATAATTACCAGATGATTTATATTTAAAACTTTTATGTTAAAAAATGAACGTTAAACTAACAAAATACAGCTACTTCCGGTGTATTACAATACACTGTCTCATCTATATCAATTAATTCATATGTCTCAATTTTCCCTCTCTTTAATATTTTTGTAATTTAATTTTCAGTATCTCGCTTGATGGGTGGCCCGAGTTCTTGTGCAATGTCCTCGATGTCGTCTGGAATGCACAACATGAATATGTCTGCGTTAGGTGGCCTGGACCAGCACAAGGCGGGGGGTATTCAGTTCCCGATTACCCAGAGAAGGAAACGACGAGTGTTGTTTTCACAAGCTCAGGTGTATGAACTAGAAAGACGGTTTAAACAACAGAAATATCTATCAGCCCCTGAGAGAGAACATTTAGCTAGCATGATCAATTTGACACCAACCCAGGTAAAAATATGGTTTCAGAATCACCGCTATAAGTGCAAACGACAAATCAAGGATGCTAAGGAGAAGACCGATTCATCATCCCCACCTTCATCTCCCGCATCTTCACAGCAGGATTCGCCGCGTCAACCCTCACCCAGGAAAGGCTCGGTATCCGTGTTAGTAAAGGACGGAAAACCATGCACGGGTTCGGGATCATCAGAAATCGAAAACCCAGTTCAACAAACGCAACCGACGACAAATTCTCAGGCGAGGATGAATATAGGTCGGCATGGATCGAATGGGACGTCTCAACTGTCCCCTCATGATCAATCATCCAAACATTTATCTCATTCTATGGCTAACTGTAACAATTCTACGCACCATTCCATAAACTCTCACTCGGGATACGGCGGAGGAATACATTCGGGACTATATCCTTCAGTGAGCATGAACGGGGGGTTGGGGTCTCCATATGGAATCGGTAGTCGGTCATGGATAAAACCCGAGGGAAACGATTTTTACACTGCATAATCGTTACCCCCTAAATTTGAAAGAGGTGAACCTGTTTTACGGTAGGATATATTGCCATAAGAGCGCCAAGCATTTACATCTCTGAGTTTAACCAGGACAATAAAATGCTGACAATCCTAATAAAAGTTCGCATAAAACTGCAATAACGACTTGATATCAAAGCAGTGAGGTTGGAATCGAGCGTTCGGGGCGGAAGACAGTGTTTGTATACCGCGGATGGATATTATACTAAATCTTGCGTCATTAATGGAGTTGATGTGTAATTTCCTCTTCATAAAATAGTGCTGATTTTATTGACAAATAAGATACAATAAAGTATACGCAATTTTATACAATATATGAAAATGGTTTTTCCATTTTTCAGTGATTTTCTTTTGTGTATTGAGTCTAGCAAATTAGGAATAAATTATTGAAATCAGTAGAAAAAAAAGGTTTTTTGTTTTAAATGCCTTGACACAATTATGCAATTAAGTTAACATGATGTGTGGCTTTTTCCCCTCCTTTAAAAAAGGAGCATAGATAATTTAATAAGATTGCTAAAAATGTACTTCATTCTAGTACACACTGTTAATTTTACATTAAAAATAAAGGCTTTAAGAAGTAGAATTTTTTAAAGACGTATATAAATTTTAAGTTTCAATTTCTTTCAGGCAGAAGGAGATACAGCAAAATATAAAAACTGATTTAGTTAGATAAAAATATTGGAGAAAAAAACTTTGATTTGATAAAGACACAATTTCAGTGGAAATAATCATTTTAAACGTACTGTAACGCTAAGAGAATTTCCAACTTTTTGCTTTGATATTTAATTAAGCAATGTGTGTCGATGCTTTAATAATGAAAAAAAAACTGACAAAAATCTCTCGACTTTTAAAAGCAGGATCTTACCCTCTGAAAAAAGACACTTACGCCAAATAATTATCAAAATGAATAAATAAAGTACATTGTACTATAACATCTACAGAATTATTCTTTACATTTCAAATAAACAAAAATGCCTTTATTGGAGTTATTTATATATTACCTGATTGATTTCATTTGCAGTTTAATGTAGATACCCAAGACAAAAATATTACATAAGTAATCGACTGTTTTCGGAGATTTCTAATAAGTTCACTGTTAGAACGTTCACATTTATTCAAACCAAGAAATAAAAACCCTTAAGTTCAAACTTTTTATATGCCTGAGTGTAAGATAGACAAATAAAGTAACGAATGAAGAATTACATTAAAAAAGGCAAACAAGCAACGACAGCGAATAAATGGATTGGATTTACCATGTACTAAAGATGGAGAACATCAGGATTTGTGCCATCGCAATGATATGACTTCCAGAAAGGAAGGAGGAAAGTAGGGCTATCTTTAGAAAATTGTTTGGTTGCCCTCTAGGTCGAAAAATATTAGGTCAGTAAGTAGGTGAGAATTTTTTTTTCAGAAAGTTTCAATTTCAATGCTAATTTTTAAAATTCTATTTTCCAGAGTACTTTAAAAGAAATAATTGCGTCTTGGAGGTTAAAAAAGTTTTGAGTCGAGCCATTTTTATCCAGTCGGTTGGGAGAGGGCAACCAAGCAATTTTTTTAAGATGGCCTAGGCGGGCAACCCCCCCCCCCCCCCCAAAAAAAAAATCAATTGCATCTTGGATGGAGTGGCCGTGAGTCAGGGAGGGCAGCAGTCAAAGACAGAGGCAGAGGAGGTCTTTATATGTCAGCAGGCACGAAGAGTATAGGTGAGGTCTATTACTAGTCAGCAGTATTCATTTTTAATTGGTACTAGCTGGAACTTAGTTAAACAAAAATGAAGCACCATATAGAACTCAAAATGTTTGTCGTCGCCCTGATTCCAGTTTCATGGGAACGATTTTGCATCATATTTGTAAATGGTCTCTATATAAGTTAAAGTGTGACTTAAAAGAAAATTCCGAGTACATTTATGAAAATATGATATTCCCCTATTATCTTTTTTTTTTTTTTTTTAAATTTTCATTGGTTCTGTGAAATGAAATACATTTTGTACAGATATAGATTCGATCCAGGGTATTAATTGTAATGTAGAAAGCTACCGTAAATGCTTTGCAAGTCAGTCTTGTCCAAACCTAGACCTGGAATTACTAAGTGTAAGCACATGTACCTTATTCATACAAATTGCACATGGCATTACCCTTGATATATTTCACTGTTCTAAAAATGATTTTATAATTTATAAAGTCCGCTAATTATGAGATATGTATATAAATATTGATTATACACAGATGCATTCTAAAATTCGTCTTAACTCTTTATCGATTAATGAATGGGTGTAGACTATATTAACATTTTCAGTCTGATTTTTTTTCTCTGCTAATTTATTTTCCATCATTAAATTACCAAAGTACTGCTTCACTGCTGATTTCATTGCCTGGTTTATTTCCAGGTTTTATAATGTTTATATATGATCAGGTGTCGGCCTGTTAGGATATCAGTCTTAACGATAGCTGGAGATTTTGAAATGTATAGTTTATCGATACTTGTCAATTTATCAAGACTCTTTAAAACCAGCTTTCTGATCTTCTTTTTTAAGTAAAGTAATTCTTAGACTGCGTAAAAATTTTCATACAATCCATGATTATCTTTAATTCCTTGGGTTGTATTGATGTCTGAAGAGAAAGGCAATGTTGATTGTTGCAAAGGGTAGAAAATCCTACGACTTCCTACGAATGTTGACATATCTCATTTTTACATTAAGTTGAGTAATTCTAAATATGCCGACAATTAAGTTCTTCGATTATGTTGAGAAGCTTCTAACAAAACTGTTTTTGTGCATTGATTTCGGAACATCTTTTTCAATATTAAGCGGTCATGCTTTCTATAAACTATGAAGTGCACGTGTTCAAATAATAAACCTAAAAAATAGTCGCATCTCCTACATAAAGAAACCCCCGCATTTAATACTATAGTATTTAAAACCCTCTCCTTCGATGGTTTTCATTTTGCTGAAGCGTTATCAAAGATCAACATCCAGCACTTCATTTACAATTTTCTTAAAGTATAATAAATAAATAAAATAAAAGTAGCTTTTCTTCATATTTTTTTTATTTTGAAGAAGCGCCAGTCCGTCGTCCGCCATGATTGGGTCATAGCCGACAGACAAGCCCGATCGGAAAACGTGCTCAGTCAGTTTCCGATATTATTTATCCTCCAAGATAAAATAACACCCTGTTTATATAGTCTGAGTGGAAAAGTGTCGAGAGACAAGCTCCCCTGAATGGCATGGAATCAAGGGTTATCACAGTAAACAGCAAAACGTGTTTAGAGAGACTGAACAACGATCCCGAAGGTAAACCCAAATGGCAGGAAAAGGTATACCGCAGGATAACATTGTGAAAACTTCAAATTAAACTGTCACCATAATCGTTTTATTAAGATCCCAAAATGCCGTCAAGTTAATCCTAGCGTATTAGGGCAATCTATAAGAGTCAATCGTCCAAAATCCTTCGTTTTCTTCCTTAAGATGAGTAAATCAACCGCTTGATGAGTTACTCATGTTGTGTTAACTTCTATGACTTGATTTATTAATCGGCAGATTCCCATAAGCTGATCTTTGCCAGAACAGCCCCTGATAACAAAAATATAGCGCAAGTATAAAAGTTGTCAAACTTAGCATCATCCCATCTATCAAGTATCTTTATTAATTCTATTGTAGTCAGTTTACTTTTTCATGTGACACAAAACATGCTTTCTATTTATTGCACGATTTTATTCTCAATTTCTTTGGATGCATCGATCAACTGATACGTATTGAATAAAACCCTTTTGTCCATTTAATAAATAAAAACACACCTACATTAGATATACAAAAATTGAAAAAGAAATATATTTTTGTTACAATTCCGTTTTGTGACCGACTCAGTTTTGCATGATATTTCATTTTTCTTTACCTATTGAGACTATGTAAATACTTCATTCGACTTTATTAATTTCACCTTTGTAATTAAGACACCTGCTGTGTGTTACATAGGTTTATTTTGCACGTGTAGAGAATATTCCCCGTCCAGACCGGCTAATGCATTGTTTGCCTGAGAATGATAAGTACTAGCAATACCCACCACTTACATGGAGCTTGCCAATACTTTCGATTTTAGGTAAATAAGTCTCCTCGACTTGCTGCTTGATGTTTTCAATGTTAAGTCCTAGTCGACAACTTGAATTCTGTAAAGATGGCGCCAAGTGTAGTCAGAGAACACACTCCATGCTCTTGAAATGAACAGTTTGTATCAATTTATCCAAACCCTTACCTAAATGAGATTTCATTTGAAAAGCACTTTGGAGAGTAGTATTAGAGGGTACTTAAGACGAATAACAATTGAAGGGTTAATGTCAGTGGATAAGTAATCCATGTTTGTGTATTGGTGAAGACAATACAGAGCATAAGGAGTCTTTAACATAAAACAAAATGGGTCTCTAGTACACTCAAATGCAAGAAGACATCGCAGCACATAGTTGTAGCGATACAAACCTGTTGAATATATCATTTATCAAACGCTTTGTATTTTTCTTCCCCATACGAATATTTTTTTAAAATTATTATTGGTAAAATTGTTATTTTATTGAATTATTCGTGGTGTCTACGTAAACTCATATTAATCGATTTAGTTAATTAAATTATCCTTAATTAATTAACACTTGAAGCTGCACATAAAATATATGGTGTTTGACAACAGGATATAAATGTACATGTATTAATTATTACCTTATACCTTACTTGTTTTTCTTCTTGTCATGCAATCGTGTCAGGACTAATTAACATTTTATCTCCTCACCCACGCCCATAGTATTTAACATACAGGCATAGTGGGACGTGGAGACCAGTCCATCGGATAAGTCCGTAGGAATCGAGGTCCCGTGTCGCAGTAAGAGCTGGCACGATAAAGTTCCCTCACTGCTCCATGGCCTTAAGTCCCGAGTGTAGGACATATTTGCAGCTCTCCACCGACAAGTGGTGGCGTCTCCATATGAATGAAAAATTCTCGAGAGGGACATTAAACAACATACAAACTAGCATATTACCATACATAGCATTCCATCAATACATGACGCGTAACGACCACGATATGAATGACTTTTTCATATTTTGGTGTTGCAGACTTAAGATTACATATGTTTTTTTTTTCCTTTGCATAAACGTTGTTTGGGCTAGGCATTGGTTTTATATTTTAATTTACTTTATTTATAGGATAGCACCATAAGTAAGATTTTGTGTTCTGTGACGTTATGGCTCATGTACAACCCAAATGACAGATTTATTTTGTCGCAATGGAGTTGGAGGGGATATAGTAACGGCAATCGTGTGTGTGTATTTGAGGTCGGTGTATTTGTGTGATAATCTTGGGCGTAACGGAAGTGACGTAAATTGCATCAGGATCGATGTGCATGCTGCCTTGATTTACTGATAAACTCTTCGCGAGGGATGCTCCACTTTGCGACGCCCTTCATTTTAATTTTTTGTCGTTTTTTTCCTCACGAAAAGAGATTTTTCTGGAATAAAAGTTTAAATGCAATGACGATTTATCTTTAAGAGACCATTGGTTTGCGACTGGACATCGACCCTGTAATAATTTTGCTTCTTTTGTCTTGACAAAAAAAAAAAAACTTCAGTAAGAGCATTTTGGAAATCTTTTGAACTTAAAATAATGATATCTGGCGTATAAGCTTGTCTGGATAATATGCCATTATGACTTATATGTATATAGCTTTGAATTTGAATTACTTTTGATCCAAAGTAGGAAAATATGGTTTAGTATGCGTCTCAATAAAATGTAGTTTGATTTTCTTTTAAAACACTGTCATTATACATGTGACATGTTAGCTATTTATTAACAAGTAAAATTTCTGCTTCCGAAGGGAATATTCGGAAAATAAGTTTATTGCTAAATAAAAATCGTTCACTTATTTTAATTAACTGTTCTTTAATGTTGTTTTAATGAGAAACAAATTCATACAAAGGATAAATTCGAAGACTATTTTAAGAATGTCATGATATCCAAATAAACTATTGAAGAATCTCTATATTTAATGTCAATCTTCAACAAAAAGTAAATTTTGATTAATTGAACGTTTTCTTTTAATGGTTGGAAAAAGAATCGTTACTGTTAACGACTGACTTTGTCCTGAGTTGTTTAATTGGCAAGAAATAAGTTGAATACAAAATATTGATATATGAATCAGCTGGGTCGATTTAGAGTGGTAGTTGACTGTTAATGATAAGTTTACTATGTGAACGTAACCAGTTCCTATAAGAACTTCCCTCTCTTTCTTTAACTCTGCACTCAATCGATGAACGTTTTGAAGTTTTTCTAAAAGCCTACTTAAAGAAGTTTCTATTGTCCGTTAAACATTGATAGCGGTATAAACGATTTAACTTCGTATGAAAAAAAAATTCAGATTCGCGGTGAAGAAATACGAAAATAAAGAATTAAATTCTCACTCGCACCTGGCCGCATGCTTTTGTGACCGTACTAATCGGTTACGTAGGAATAGAGCTACCCTCACCTGTCAAATAAACAGAATGACGATTCCACGCTTTAATAGATTAGTGTCATAGGTAAAAGCTGAACAATAGCCAAATTGTTTCTTCAAAGTCTCAAGAGGACTTTGAAAAAGTATATATTTACCTCTGGTAGGTTTGATCTATGGAATCATGTAAGTATATGTCACTAGTGTTTCTACGAGAAGGTTAGGGATTGAGAGTCCGATGAACGTTAACAGTTTAACTCGGTGTCAAAAGTATAATTTGGCCGGTTGGAAAGTGACCAAGTCCTCAAGATCTGCAAAGATTGGTCACCTGCAGTAATCAGGAATCAACTTTATATTAGGAATTAATTTTATATTCGATATGATCATGTACATAGAATTCCACCCCCTTTTGCTAAATAACCAGGAGCTAAGAAGACAGTTTCTGAAGAATCAGTGCATCTTTACTTTGTATGACCAATAAAGCCCCGTCCTAACACAAGAATCCCTGTTCTGTCCTTGGGCCATATATTTTACAATATCGGAAGAGGCACTTTTCATGACTATCACTTAGTTTGTGCAAAAATATATGAAGCAATTTGAATATTTCCTTTTAAAAAAGAATATATACATTTTCATATTGGATCTACAGAGTAACACCAGAAACCCCCGACTCTCTGGCTATAGTTTTCTCAATTTAAGGAGAGGTCTCAATGCTTGTTTTAGTCCAATTTCTAAGGTTCCAGTAGAATAGGGAATATGAAATTCATAAATGATTGCTCCTCCTTACCCTTAAATTCTATGTACCAAAATTGGTTGAAAGTGGTATATACTGAAAAATGTTCAAATGTTGACGGGCAACGCATGAATATCAGATTTATACGACCAAGAAATAAAAAGAAAGATTAAGATTGTGAAATTTATTCGCCATACTCATTTAGCATTCTTCAAATAATTACAAGTATATCGCGTACTGGATATTTAGAAGCTTGCATTCTGAGATCAATGTGTTCAATCATCTTAGTGTGATTTAATTAAATGCTGAATTAAAATATGGAACACTCTGGTTCTTCCAAAATCGGAAGTTTAATATGATAAGGTGAAGTTTGAAAACTATGTACCTAAACATGGTTACAGTACACAGCCTGGTTTGATCCGCCACGCCCATTTCTGTATCTTTATAATAAAACAATATTTTGTATCCTCCTACCCATTGTCGAGTCTTTCCCGCACGTGTAGAAGTATAGTAGCACATATTAAATTTTTAGAAGGCGAATTTTTAGATGCATTGTGATCTATCTTTGCATTACAAACTTGCTTTGTATCTAGCATTTGATGAAAAAGTATGTCCCTTTTTCCCAGGCCGGAAATTGGTTTTCTCAGAATATGTTTAGAAAGTCTATCAATTGATGCGATTACCATCGTTTCCATTGTTGTATCTAATGCACTGGAAATGCACTTGCACACTTTACAAAAAGGACACATTTTGTTTAAATATTGAATTGTATTATTTTCATAATCCTTTATTTGTAAAAGTATCAAAGAAATGCACCCTCCTGCCTCTTTTTTGGTTTGAAGACTCGTTGAAAATTCAATGCTTTGATTGTCCAAACTAGAATACCAGCTATATTTAACAAATTTTGTTACTTTATTTAATATTGAACAAATATGATTCGGATTGTAGATTTTCTATAGAAAATCTTGTACAACAGAAATACTGACTACTCTGGTCCTGTAGCCGTGCACCTCTCGAAGGCACTTGTGTACCAACTGTTCCCCTTGTCAAACTGACAATAACAAGTTACAATCTTATTTAAAGTACAAAATATATGTATTACATATGAAGATTGGTGTTAAATATAGGTTTGTATTTGATCCGGCGAGAAATTTGACTTAATCCGGGGCTGGAAAGACAGCTGGGCTTAGAGAAGTCGCCGTGTGCGAGACAGGTTTTTGTTAAGGCGGCCTTAATTAGAACAAGCAAACATGCATTTTAAGGTAAAACACAGGGGCACAAAAAGAGAATTACAAAAGTAAAGTAGAGCGGGTACTTGATATGACAAGTCAAGTATAAAATCTGTCTCCGAGCCTTCTTGGTTTTACTTATGCTGGTCAAATTAACCCGCGGGGGATCAGGTCCAAATTATAAATGAAATCCTTTATTCGTGTGATTACTTTCTGTAATTACAAAGTATTTATTTCTTATCTCCCCTAGACGTATTTTTTTTGGACTGACACGGGTCTGGATATATCACCAAAAAAAACCCACCAACAATATAAAGCACATCAAAATTTAATGTCTACATTCTGAAAGCCTTGTGAACGACAATTAAGGATTCTCAAGTGAAAGAACGAGGTTATTTTTAAAATCTGTGGAAAATGTTTAAAATCCTGCATATTACTTACAATGATAACTTTCATCTAAAATTGACCGATTTCATAAGGATTTTACTAGTAATCAAATTGTACTGCAAGAATACGGTAGGTATTCCATCTTTAGACAAACAAGATCACCGCTAAGCGGAACATTCCCTAACGACAGGAACAGGAACTTCACCGATCACTGGCAATGTATCCATACGAAAGAACAATTCTTGAGTGGGACATTACACAATATACAATCAGCTCTAGAGTCGCGAAGTAAGGAGTCAATCCTTACGTCGCGGGTTCGAATCCTACTGTGGGACGTGGAGACCGGTCCTTCGGATGAGACCGTACAAACCGAGGTCTTGTGTCGCGGTAGGTGCTGGCACGAAAAACATCCCTCCCTGCTCAATGGCCATGAGTGCCGAATATAGTATAGGTCAAAATTTGCAGTTCTCCACCGGCAAGTGGTGGCGTCCCCATATAAGTGAAAAACACTCGAGGGAGGTTAAACAATCATTCTATCAAAAGCATGTATTACTTCATATATATACAATGTAAAAAAGTTTTTAATAAGGGCGAGGAATAAATGTAGTGCAGCACTAATTTTAGAATAAACAAAAGTCAAGGTCGTTGATAAGCGAGATGACTTTAAGTTTTCATTTGTCGACTTCCTCTACTCAGCAAAATACCTTCATCACTTTCACACGGGGTTAATACCTCTCAGTTGTTTTGATACGCAAGAGCATACTCTACGTATGAACAATGTCGAAAACGATGTAAAATATTGACAAACAAGTTGCTGAAACGTCAGTCTAGCTTAAAGTCATAATTTAGGAAGTTCTATGGTCGATATAAATTCGCGAAATATTATTCTCGCGATTTAACGTTAGAGAGCCGTCTCGCGGTAATAAGTACTCGCCAAAAATAAGGAATCTACAGTATTGTCTTTGTTAACAAAAACAATTTATCACAAAGTCATATACTGACGGACGTTTTTCATTCTAATTGTTAGACCATTACATATACACATTGAATTGTCGACGGACTACTCCGTTATTTACCGGTCATGACGGCCGGTGTGACTGGAGGGGATGCTTACTCCTCCATGGCATCCGATCCCATCTCGGATGTTTTGGGGGACCGTCTTTGCTCTGCTCCAATTTGTATTGTTTAATGGACTTTTGAGCTTGATTAATGTTTATTTTCAATTATTTCAATTATTTCATTGATACCATCTTGGGATGGGGGAAAAGGTACATTTTTGACAAAAATCAAGGTGCATAGAATTTTTCCTAGCAGAAACATATCGTATGCCGACTATGGTCTAATTTTTAGTAATTTACATAAGTGAATATACCTTACAGTTGTATGTAATATGCTTCAAATCTGAGAATACCCATAGAAGCAATAATTTTTCTTAATGAAAAATGACAAAGTGCCGATGTTGAGGGGTAAATGAATTTTTTGGAATGACTTTACAGCTTTCAAGAATTACATGCGCCTCACGAATAAATTTTATATAGTAAACAGACACGTGTGGTAATTTGGTGATGAAACCGCGACGTTCATCACATTATTTGATTTTTAATCTACTTGTTTAAAAGATGAAAATATACATATGTACTATTAATTGAGATAGACTGTCTCAATATGCGTAAAATATGACAAAACGCAAATACAAAGTAGAATTTACTGAAACAACTCTATCGACACGATCCGAAATTTCCAGTTTAAATAACTGGAAGTCAGTACAGTGTATTGTCAACTAGAAAAGAAAATTTCAGGGTTTGGAAGATATAAAAACGATATTTGAAGAAATATTTCACAAAATTAACTTAAACAAGAGGCCCATGGGCCACATCGGTCACCTGGGAAGCTTTGACCATGCTATTCTTAACCAGATTTTTCCCTTGTGATCTATTGTGACCCCATCGTACCACACTGGTCATAATTTGGACAATTTAAAATCTACACTACCCCAGGATGCTTCCACATACATTTCAGCTATTCTGGCCCAGTAGTTCTTTAGAAGAAGATTTAAAAAGTTTTTCCCCATATATTTCTATGTAAAACTTTGATTCCCTATTGTGGCCCCCGTCCAACCCCAGGGGGTCATGATTTGAACAATATAAAATCTACACTACCCCGAATACTTCCACATAAGTTTCAGCTTTTCTGGCCCATTGGGTCTTGAGAAGGTTTTTAAAAGTTTTTCCTATATATTTCTATGTAAAACTTTGATTCCCTATTGTGGCCCCGCCCAACTCCCTGGGGTCATGATTTGAAGAAAGAAGAATCTACACTACCCCAGGATACTTCCACATAAGTTTCATCTTTTCTGGCCCAGTGGGTCTCGATAAGAAGATTTTTAAAGATTTTTCCTACGTATTTCTATTTAAAACTTGGATTCCCTATTGTGGCCCCGCCCAGCCCCGGGGGTCATTATTTGAACAATTTAGAAGCTTCTAAATAAGTTTCAGCTCTTCTGGCCCCGTGGTTCTTGAGAAGAAGGATGTGGAGGTAACGAACAATATTCAATTTCAAAGTTTATGAAACAATACAAAATAGGATCAGAGCAAACACAGACCTCTGAAACATCAGAGGTGGGAACAGGTGCCATGGAGGAGTGAGCATCCCCTGCTGACCGGTCACACCCGCCGTGTGCTCCTTGTCATGATCAGGAAATAACGGAAAAATCCGTCGTCATATAGTGTATAAATAATGGTCTAACAATTGGTATGAAAAACGTCAGTCAGCATATGACTCCATGATAAATTGTATTTGCTGACAAGGTCATTGTATCGACCATAGAACTTGCGAAATGATGACTTTAAACGAGACTGCTGATATTCTTGTTTCATCAACTTGATTGACAATAATTTACCTCGTTTTAGAAATTGTTCATACGTAGAGCATGCTCTTGCATAACGAATCAATTGAGATATGTAGACTCCGTATGCAGGTGATGAAGGTTAAGACGATTTTTAAAGACTTTCATAATATATTTTTATGTAAAAATTGAACAATTTAGAATTTACACTACCCCAGAATGCTTCCACATAAGTTTCAGCTTTTCTTGCCCAGTGGTTCTTGAGAAAAAAATTTTAATGACCCCACCCTATTTTTGTCTTTTCTTGATTATCTCCCCTTGTGAGAGGACCTGGCCCTTAATTTTAACAATTTAAATTCTCCTTCAAACAAGGATGCTTTGTACCAAAATTGGTTAAAATTGGCCCAGTGGTTCATGATAAAAAGTCAAAAATGTGAAAAGTTTACAGACGGACAGCTAGACAGACGGACAAACTGTGATCAGAAAAGCTCACTTGAGCCTTCGGCTCAGGTGAGCCAAAAAGGATTAATCCTTTTAAGATGCCACATGCATTAATATCTTGAGGCTGAGAATTGCTAATGCTAGCAGCTAAAGTTCTCTTTAAATGTTGCCCACAAGCTGTAACGGACACACAAACATACATACGTACAGTGTCCGAACCCGTCGCGCATATGACCTTCACGACTCCAGAGCAGTCTCTCTGAAAGTACAATGTAAAGATCAACATCTTACTTCACGATTTTAGAGCAGTCTTTCTTGAAGTACATGTAAGGATCAACTTCTTACTTAACGACTCTAGAGCAGACGCTCCAACCTCTGCGCCACGCGGGGGAAGTCAAGTTAAATAGAAATCAGACTAAAACTGTAGAAGGAGGAGTATTATGAAAGTATTTCACAGATTTAAAAAGTCCATACTACAATAAAAAATAGGAGCACATCCATGGTCCGAAACATTTGAGGTTGGATCAGGTCCCATGGAGGAGTGAGTGTCCCCTGCCGAACAGTCACACCCGCCCTGAAAGCCATGTTACTGAAATATGTAGATAACGAAAAGTATTCAAGCCCAAAATCCATAAAATAATACAAAATAGCTGAGCAAACACGGACCACCAATACATCAGATGTGGGATAAGGTGCCATGGAGGAGTAAGCAACCACTGCCGACCGGTCACACTGCCGTATGCCCCTTATCATGATCGGGAAACAACGGAAAATCTATCGTCAATTCAGTGTTAATCTGAAATGTAATGTGTAAATACTAGTAATGGACTAACAATTTTTCATGAAAATCGTCAGTTAGCATTTGACTCGATGATAAAGCTGACAAGGTCATTTTATTCGGCCATAGGAGTAACGAAATGACTTCTGATATTTTGTTTCATCAACTTGTTTGTCAATAAGTTACCTCGTTTTGGAAATTGCAAATACGTAGAGCATGTTATTCCGTATCAAATCCAGATGAGAGATGTAAACTGCAGGTGATGAAGGTATATTGCTGAACAAGCCAGGAAAGTTGACGATTGAAAAGTAAAGTCATCACGTTTATCATAGAGCTTGGTTGTTAGATTACCATTAACGTCTTTTTCAAGTAAAAATATCCAAATATGAAACAGATGTGTCATCCATGGTACCTAATTTTTATCTGATATTTTAAGTGGCCCCTGCTTGCTATGCTCCCAAAGACAATCTGTAGGACCCTGTATAAGCTATGGAAGATGAAGTGTACAAAAAAGTAGATACAAATTTATAACATCCTAATTGAAGGCGTGCATCCCCAAGAACAATTCAAAGTTAAGAAAATAAACAAGCTGATCAATTTATTTTAATGTACATGTATATATAATTTAGATTTTCGGCACAGGCTTTAGTCTAGATAATTTTATACTTTTTTGCGAATACATACTCCAACACTGAAAATCAGATTTTAAAAGTCACATGCATAAAGGAGTTTTGAGGTAGCCTAGCCTGTTAAAGTACATTAGAATAGATACTGATTTTCGTTTCAATGTTCCGTTATATGAATATACCTCTCGAAGTTTTCTGTAATTTAAACGGATATTTGAAGAAGGTATCAATAAAAAATACTTTTTGTAATAAAAACCATTTTTTCACCTATCAGACTCTTGAATGAGATGAAACAGGGTTTAAATGGATGGGCTGAAAAGAATTATACATTAAGTGTGAGAAAATAAAAGGAAAAACTTCATTTTGTTTCGGAAATTCAATACGTAATTGAGTACAGTGCCTATCGTGTCATTGTGTGATATTTGTGTAATTAAGAAAGTATACACGACCAAGTAGAGAAATTTTGCACTATAATGTTTACACTTCTCTTCTGTTAGAAGCAGCCGACAATAGAATCTTAGAAATGAATTCAATTTCTGTAGAAGACAATCTGCGCCCAGATTGAACGCTTGCATGAAGAACAAACACTAGCCACGTGATTCAGACGACTGACATCAAATCGATGTCCCGTTACTAATAATCATTGACGGGGCGGGCTAAGGAGAGAAAAGTCGACCAAAAATACAATTAATCGTTAATATCAATATTTTAATGAGTAAATGCTTTGATTTACTTAGAAACGTTAAACTTTTTAAATTTTTTTCTTCACTTTTAAAGTTGAAAAAAATCCTTAATCATATAATCATGTATTTGAATATATTACTTACATCTTCTAATTTTTAATAGAAAATTAGCCTGTAAAATAGGAGGAGTATTTACAATCTTAAATAATATATTTTTAATTTTTTTAAAGGTAAAAGCTATTTAACTATAAATAAATTAAGAAAGCTAAAGTAAACTTTGGTATATAAGTGAGGAAAGCGCCAAGTTTTTTTCACAATAAACCCTATAAAAAAGTAGCGCTTCTCCAAAATGCAACAATTTACAAAAAAAAAATATTTATGTGCGTTTGTTTGTTTTGTATAATAAGGCCATCTTAATTATCCATGGTTTAATAAAAAGTATATTAAGTGATTAATATACATTTTATTGATTGAAATATATAGGGAGGGGATATCTTGTATGCAAGAAAGTGTATGGAGGCTGAAAAAAGCACAGCTCTACTAGTGATATGGGTACAAATTCAACAAAAAACCTGAATTATCTCTCTTTGTCCATGCTTTGACAGGCATTATGACAACCTCAGAGGCATGTAGATTGCGAGTTATTTTTAGAAGGCGAGAAAAACTTCAGACTCCTGTGTTCCTATGATAATTCATACATCGGCACTTTCAGTAGTTAGTCATGTTTCAAACTTGAATTAGGCCATAATAAAAAAAAAATTCCTAGATTTTCATCTAACTTTTTTTGAAAATTGGGGCGGGGGGGGGGGCGGTTTCCCGAAAAATGGACTAAGCACTCATATAACATTTATAAGGTATGGATAACAACACATCATTTTTAATTCAGTAGTTTATTTGGCAATATTTCATAAAAGAATCCACAGATCTATCTTTTAAAGTTACTTATCTCTACCTGTTATGGACATTCTTCCCCTTTTGTCAACAGGGGTTTGTTTGCTGTAAACAGTTATCACAAATTGCATACTTATTTTCATTTTCAATAAGATTCTCATCTTGTCCACATTAGTAACACACAGCTTCATACCCTACTGAAAAATAAGTAAATTCCATAGGCATTTCAAATGAAAGATTTTTTTCTCACATAAACTGACGTCAAAATATGATTTTCATTTGTCTCAATATCACTGAAATCTGATCCACAAGAGTAGGACAGATCTAACAAAACATTTTGTAATTGATTTCTCTTTACATCTCTAACTACATGCTTGCTGTGTATGACTCTGGGGAGATCACATTCAGAACAATAAACAACCATTGAAACATTTTATGCAGTTTGGGAAGTAAGGGAAAAGGGAACTCCATGCGTGTTATCTGGCCTCTTTCCTACAAGGGAAGATCTACATTTTTCAGTAGTGGGTTTTCCGTATAACTCATCAAATGGTTTATATTTGTCCCAATTTTCAGGTTCTTGGTCTGGATTAAATGCAAGGTTTTTAAAAGTGCTAGCTGGCAGTCTAGATAGCTTGCAAAGTTTACAAGAGGACTTGCCACATTTCTTAACACAAAAAAGATTGTGTCTAATACAACAGTGGGAGGATAAAAAGTCATGAAACTGCTTTTTATTTTCCAGCTGCTGCTGAGTTGTGCTACCATCTTCAAAGCTGGGTCTACTTTTAATATATTGGAACTGAACTTTCCAACTCCTATATCTTCTTTGGATACCGCTGAAAAAGATTTCAAGTGTTTTTCTTTCCATTTCAGGCGATTAATTACCCCATTGAGTAATATCTTAACAGGTTCAATGCTATCTTTAATTCCATTTTCAAGATGCTCTTCCCTATCAGCTAAATTTTTAATTTATGACATAGTTGACACATTTTTCAGTTTTGTTTCAAAGGAAGAAGTTGGCTGCCTCATAATTCCTACTGATTGAAACCCTAAATTGAGAACAACCATTATTCGTTCTGCTGGGTTTTTCCAAGAATTGTATAGGGGTGTTCGAGCACGCACACACAAGCATGTCCAAATCCTGCTCAAAAATAAACACATTAAAGACATTTGAACAGTTGCATAAGTTAATCTGTGGTCAGGACCACCATCACAATACATTGCAAGGATAGGTTTGTTCTGGGCCTCACACTTCAAAACATTGTGCAATTCTTTTGCATGTCGCCTGGGATTTGAAGGTTCAAAACAGTTTTCCCTAATTCCAACATATACTCCATAGAAAGTTTCATCAATTTAATCAGGGATGTCAACAATAAGATTTACACTTGGGGTAAGAGAAAATTTAGCGAAATCATGATCTGTGACTTCAAACCTTTTACCTATGGCAATAAGAACAGATTTGCCTCTTTCCACCATGGCAACTGGATTACCAGGTTCACCTACTTTCACTTTATGCTTATCATCCATACACACAAAGCATGCATAATCTTTGAACTTCACAGCAAACTCCTTTAAATATCTAAACAATGCTGAAGCATAGTGAGAGTCAACCTGAGTTTTTCTAAATTGTCTGCTTTGTACCATGAATTTGATTTTTAATTTACCAGTATATTTGGCAGAAGATTTGAAGTGGCAGTTGCGTGGCCAAAACTGAAAACGCAGCCATTCTTTTGATGGAATTTTTGTGCCAGGTGGACACTGCTTAGTAAATTGTTCATGCAAGTCTCTTATGGAAAGAGCATTAGCCAAATGTGTAATGACATCACCATCTGAATCAACTTTATCATGCGGTCTATCATCAACTGCCACTTCAACCTTCTGAGAAATATACTTCTGACATTCTTCTGAAAATCCTGTGTATAATTCTGGTCTTCCCTTGTTGTTCACTCTTAAATCCAAGATTAAATCAGAATTTTCAGTGTCTAGAATCTCTGTTACCCGCTTGTCAACCTCACTCTCTGTAGCTGTGATGCTTGCTGAGCAATCCCCAGTCAGTCTGCGATATGCTTCACGAAGAAAGGTTGCCCTACTATGAATAGATTTACCAAACAAGGATAAGAACTCACGACGCATTGCTCTGGTATGAAATTTTGGTAAAGTTTTCAAAAGATTGAAGGAAATCTTAGAATTTTTATCAAACATTTCCTTTTCTGAGGAATCTGCTGGCACTTTCCACAGAAACACAAGATGCTCTTTAGAACCAGTATAAGTATATTTTACACACTTTACAGGAACAACTAAACCTTTGATATACATGTACTAGTAATCGAACCGTCTGTTGGGTTCTCCTGGATTATAGTCGTTGACTAGGACTGGTTCATACATTGGGTTGTGAAACATTGCTGTATGCAGCAACTGGTACCTGAAAAGTATTTAAGTTTTGTTCATATATTGCATTCACAACATTTGTATTGAATTTTTTTTAGTGAAATTAAGTGAAATAGCTTTTGCCATGCTTCAATATGTAATTATTTTAGACTTTATAATTTGATTTTGGACCAGGCAGCACTGGCTTGGGTGACAAAATATCCCATGCTTTTCCCCTATGACAGTTCTGGCTGCATTTGTTGATGTTCTTGTCCTCTGCTGTTTTAAATAATCACTATATTTCTTTAAACTGGAACCAAACTCCTGTAAAACTTTCTGCACACCTTTCCATTTATCTCTGTTAAGATATGAATTGCTCATTAACAAAAGTACGGCTGTGGCATGTGATCGCAAAGTCTCTCCTTGTAAAAATGTTAAATCAAGCTTTCTTTTTTCTGTGATTCTGGACAACGATATCCTTTTAAATGTTTTAGAGATTGATGAATTTTACAACGTCTTCCTTCCAATGTGTGATGGTTGATGTCTATGTACCACAGACAGTCTGTCAATGTATTTACCAATGACTTGCATAAGGTGTCAACATTTACACTAAAGAAACCAACATTTTGCTCTTTCAGCCAATCAATAACGTCATTTTGCATTTTAAACTTGTCATTTGGTAGGTTATCATGCTTTGGAGGCATATGACTTGCTTTTTATACTGCCGACATAAGAATACTGAATGCATCATTGATGGTACTCTGAGTACACGGCACTGAATCGTCTGCGTTTTGTGTAAATTGAATGTAATTCCCCAAGAAAGAAGTAATGTCACCAACCGTACACTGTGGATCACAGGACACGAAATTTCCATCCTTTGATTTCCTGCAGCTACCGTATTTATTTGCGCCGTTGTGTTATTGTTATTGTCATCAATCGGGGGCGAGTTATCAAGGTTCCCAGAACAAAAGTCATCGTATAGCTCTAGTAGGGTGTATGTATCTCTAACAGCATAAGCATACCAGTCTTTCACGACTCTTGGTCCTTGTTTATGCACAATACTGTAAACACCATTCTGTATATGTTTAGCATTAGCTTTCACAACCACGTTGAAAGAAAATTATAAGTGACATTATAAGTTGATTTATTTCTCTATGTTTTTCAACTGTAATCTCAAAACATTACTAACCGTGTGTTCCTAACATATTCTTTCGCTGTTTCCACAACCAAACATTCCTCATAATTGTTGTTAATAGTCCTCCTGGCCCTGATATTGTAATCGTAGAACATTTCGCGTATTTATACTGCCATTTTGGTTTCAAAAAAAAAATTCGGTCCAATATGCTTCGCTCAGATGTCAACTACGAGAGTACTTGATAGGGGAGAAAGGAATGCTTAAAATCTTTCCTTTTTTGCAACTGAAGTAAGAATTTGGAAGAATTAATCAAGAACCGAGCGCACTTTTTGTGAGCAATAAATAAACAGTATTTTCAGTGGGTGGCACTGCAGCTCTCCGGTCTATCAATACATTTTTTTCGGAGAGCTACAGATCTGCAGCTATTTTTTTTTTTAGAAAAAAAAAAAAAAAAAAATCGGGGGGGGG
>PRKT01000120.1:113975-126163 GCA_003671525.1 Saccostrea glomerata
AAAAATTTTTTGTGTTGTGCTTTAAAGATTCACATTATCTCGGAAGTGACGTTTACGAAAAATAATTAGGAAATTAAACGAGACTTACCTTGGTAAAGGCGAAGTTTGATTCCAATTATTGGAGTAAATAAAAGGCACTGTAGAGATAAGGTGCCTCCCTCCCACCCTGCAGGTGGTGAATGTATTGTTTGAAATTATTAGTGAAATGAATTTGGGTTTGATGTTTTGTTGCAAATCTATCAACCCAAAAAATTTTAGCTTTGAAGCAATGACTTGGCGGCTGCGCAGTACTATTCACCTTATCTCTACAGTGCCTTTTATTTACTCCAATAATTGGAATCAAACTTCGCCTTTACCAAGGTAAGTCTCGTTTAATTTCCTAATTTTGCATCCATATAGAGACGCCACCACTTGCTGGTGGAGAAGTGCAAAGTTTGTCCTATACTCGGCACTAACGACCAATGAGTGATCCTTTTCGTGCCAGTGCCTATTGCGACACAGGACCTAGGTTTATACGGTCTCATCCGAATGACAAATGTAAAACTCTTTTTTTAAATTTGCTCTGGTCTTAATCAAAACACAGGAAATCGTCAAATAAAATTAAGTTTGGATTGTAGCGATTAAGGTTCAACCAGGCTATTGCTTTATGTATTTCTGAGCAAAAAGAACTTTTATAAACATTTGTCACTGCTGACAGATCAAGTCCAATAAATAGTTTTTACAGTTTCTACTAACTATACAGTCATAAAGCATGAAGAAATACTTCCTCAATTCCTTATTCTTTACAATTTAAATGCTGTAGTGTGTAATTTTGCACTTGGGGGTGGGTGGGTATATTAATTGTATGGGCCCCACGAAAAGATTTTAAAAGGTAAAACAAAATGAGCGCGACGCATCACAAGTTTTCATTGAAATGGGTAGTCCGAAATATCTGAAGTTTTTCAGGTTTTTTATGATTTTGATATTTTACGTGCCAGGAAAACGTCAGAACCGGCGCCATTACGAAAACTGGAAATTTCACCGTCTCCAACCGGAGTTCATTTCTGATACTTGCGAACCGAACTAAATGCCGAAATCAGAATTTATTAAAAGAACAATGTCTTTAATACTCACCAATATCGATGAAAAAAAATATCAGTCCACATTTCGTTACAAGACTCGCAAGATTTTAAAATGCACGAAATGATGACAAATTTAGACAGTGTGATAAAATCTTTTCAACGGATTGTATATTTTATAAATGAACAATAAAAACTATATTGGTAAGTACGTTTAATATTGTACTATTGATAGCTAGTGACTGAAATTTAATAAGGTTCGCAAGTATCTATAAATCAACTCGAGAATGCCGCCTCCAGTTGGATGCGTCGATTTCCCAGTTTTCGTAAAGGCGCCGGTTCTGACGTTTTTCTCGCATGTAAAATATCAAAATCGTATAAAAAGCCTGGAAAACGTCAGATTTTTCGGACTATGAAATGGGAAGCAATAGATAAACAAGAGGCCCATGGGCCACATCGCCTACTTGATTACTGTGGCAAGGAAAAAAGCAAATATCAGGTGAGTATTAAAAAGCTTAAATGCATGAGTGGTCCCGACCTACTCCTGAAAGGCAGAAGGGGTACAATTTGAACAAACCTGAATTCACACTATCTGAGGATGCTTCCAAATAAAATGACAAACCATGGCTTGCTTTCTTGAGAAGATTATCCCTCTATACTCCTATGTTAAACTTTGATCGTCAATTGTGACTCCACCCAACCCAGGAGGTCATGACTTTGAACAAAGGTGAATCTACACCTGTAGATGCTTTCACATAGATATGAACAATCATGTTTTTGTGTTCTTGAGAAAATTGTTCCTATATACCCCTATGCTAAACTTACATCGTCCATATTGTGGCTCCATCTTACCTCCAAGGGTCATAATTTGAACAAACTTGAACTATACTACCTGTGAAATCTATCACATAAATTTGACCATCCATGGCTTTGATGTTCTTAAGAAGATTTTTTTTTATATAGTCCTGCTAATAATATACGGTCAATACCGTAACGCCTTGTCATTACCGTAACACACATAAAAAATTGCTATTTATTTTTAAATGAAAGGTACCAACAACTTTTTCTTATTCACGGAATTAGTAAAATTTCTTTATGTATGACCAAGACTTAATGATGAAGCTTTGAAATCAGTCAGACCAAACAACGAACAAAGACGTACAATACACCTAATTAAGAGTTTATTACAACATACCGTATAAGTAGAAGTTTTAGCGAGGACTTAATTTTGGCATTATAAGCAAGGGTGCCAAGATCGCTAAAATTTAATATCTATAATTATTAATATCGGTTTATTTGTAATATGTTCTTTAGTGAGCTTTATAAAAATCGCTAAAATTACTTCTCGCTAAAAATAAATTACCAATTTTTAAGGGTTAATCGCTATATTTGCGTCTCGCTAAAATTTCCCCTCTTCCGTAGTGTTATTTTTGCATGGCATTAAAATAATTAAATGACTCAGAATTTTCTTGTTTTTTATATATTTATTGGTTTAGATTCATTTTAAAAAGGATAAAATACTCCCCAGAAAACAACGGATTTGAGTTACCGAAGCCTTTACCCGTATATGGTGACGTCTCTGCTCGAATTAAAAATTCTGGAACAGGACGTAAACAACATACAATTAATCAATTCTCGAACAAAATCTTATACTACCAAATTAATATCGGCCGTTCCTTTGACAAATAATTACTCTTTCCACCATAATTACATCAGTATTAAACCACTGCCTCCCCCGTGGGTTGATGTTAGTTCCCCTCTCCCCTCGACAACAGTGAATAACTCTTCAAACATCTCTTTTCTGTTGTAAACGGCAAAATTACGTTCTCTGCATACCATTACATGTGGTGCGGAACCATTTTAAATTATGAATAATAGAATGCATATAGTGACAGCAATTAAAACCTACTTCGCACACATTCTCACAATCCACATAGTTTTCAATGGCACCAGAAAGGAAAATTATCCGATTGATTGATTGTATGTTGTTTAAGACCCTATCGATAATTTTGCATCCATATAGAGACGCCACCACTTGCTGGTGGAGAATTGCAAAGTTTGTCCTATACTCGGCACTAACGACCAATGAGTGATCCTTTTCGTGCCAGTGCCTATTGCGACACAGGACCTAGGTTTATACGGTCTCATCCGAATGACAAATGTAAAACTCTTTTTTTAAATTTGCTCTGGTCTTAATCAAAACACAGGAAATCGTCAAATAAAATTAAGTTTGGATTGTAGCGATTAAGGTTCAACCAGGCTATTGCTTTATGTATTTCTGAGCAAAAAGAACTTTTATAAACATTTGTCACTGCTGACAGATCAAGTCCAATAAATAGTTTTTACAGTTTCTACTAACTATACAGTCATAAAGCATGAAGAAATACTTCCTCAATTCCTTATTCTTTACAATTTAAATGCTGTAGTGTGTAATTTTGCACTTGGGGGTGGGTGGGTATATTAATTGTATGGGCCCCACGAAAAGATTTTAAAAGGTAAAACAAAATGAGCGCGACGCATCACAAGTTTTCATTGAAATGGGTAGTCCGAAATATCTGAAGTTTTTCAGGCTTTTTATGATTTTGATATTTTACGTGCCAGGAAAACGTCAGAACCGGCGCCATTACGAAAACTGGAAATTTCACCGTCTCCAACCGGAGTTCATTTCTGATACTTGCGAACCGAACTAAATGCCGAAATCAGAATTTATTAAAAGAACAATGAGTCTTTAATACTCACCAATATCGATGAAAAAAAAAATCAGTCCACATTTCGTTACAAGACTCGCAAGATTTTAAAATGCACGAAATGATGACAAATTTAGACAGTGTGATAAAATCTTTTCAACGGATTGTATATTTTATAAGTGAACAATAAAAACTATATTGGTAAGTACGTTTAATATTGTACTATTGATAGCTAGTGACTGAAATTTAATAAGGTTCGCAAGTATCTATAAATCAACTCGAGAATGCCGCCTCCAGTTGGAGGCGTCGATTTCCCAGTTTTCGTAAAGGCGCCGGTTCTGACGTTTTTCTCGCATGTAAAATATCAAAATCGTAAAAAAAGCCTGGAAAACGTCAGATTTTTCGGACTATGAAATGGGAAGCAATAGATAAACAAGAGGCCCATGGGCCACATCGCCTACTTGATTACTGTGGCAAGGAAAAAAAGCAAATATCAGGTGAGTATTAAAAAGCTTAAATGCATGAGTGGTCCCGACCTACCCCTGAAAGACAGAAGGGGTACAATTTGAACAAACCTGAATTCACACTATCTGAGGATGCTTCCAAATAAAATGACAAACCATGGCTTGCTTTCTTGAGAAGATTATCCCTCTATACTCCTATGTTAAACTTTGATCGTCAATTGTGCCTCCACCCAACCCAGGAGGTCATGACTTTGAACAAAGGTGAATCTACACCTGTAGATGCTTTCACATAGATATGAACAATAATGTTTTTGGTGTTCTTGAGAAAATTGTTCCTATATACCCCTATGCTAAACTTACATCGTCCATATTGTGGCTCCATCTTACCCCCAAGGGTCATAATTTGAACAAACTTGAACTATACTACCTGTGAAATCTATCACATAAATTTGACCAACCATGGCTTTGATGTTCTTAAGAAGATTTTTTTTTATATAGTCCTATGTAAAACTTTGATCGTCCATTGTGGCCCCGTAGCGAATAAACTTGAATGTACACAACCTGTAGATACTTCCATATAAATATGACCAATCAAGGCTTTGACATTCTTGAGAAGAAAATCTTTTAAATTTTCCCCCATATATATTTATCTGAAACTTTGATCATCTATTGTGGCCTCACCCTACCCCCGGGGGTCATGTTTTGAACAAACTTGAATCTACTCCACTTGGGGATGCACTCATGTAAATATCACCATGGCTTTGTTGTTCTTGAGAATAAGATTTTTAAAGATTTTTCTTATTTATTCCTATGTTAAACATTAATCATCTATTGTGACCCCAACCTACCCCCGGGGGTCATGATTTGAAAAAAATTTGAATCTAGACTGAGGATAATTCCACACGAGTTTCTTCCCTGGCCCAATGGTTCTTGTGAAGATTTTTTAAATTTATTTTGGGATTAATTTTTATTCATAATTATCTCCCCTCAGAATAGGGCAAGGCCCTTCATTTGAACAACCTTAAATCTTCTTTACTAAATAATATTTTGTGGCAAGTTTGGTTGAAATTGGCCAAGTGGTTCTCGAGAAGAAGATGAAAATGTGAAAAGTTTACAACAATGGACAAATTTTGATCAGAAAAGCTCACTTTAGCCTTCGGCTAAGGTGTGCTAAAAGTAACCTGAAATCAAAATTATACAAAATACGTAGAAATTGCACGATAAACTACTTAAGTGACACATGTTTATGTACCCCCTTTTCACTCCCAGATTTGCTTTTAAAAATAACCAATAAGTAATAAAGATGAAAAAGTAGGACCAGAAAACGCGTAGAAAAAAAATATATATACTTCCTTATTTTTAAGCAAAACGTGACCTTTTACATACTGCCTTTAAAATGTTATAACATAAAGCAGAAAAAGCAAGGTTATAAAGCTTCAGAAATTTCTTTTAATAAACATACAATAATGTCTGAATTTGCTAATTACACTTCCCCGATTTCCCGTATCCCCGCTTTGAGGGACGGATATGATCTCCCTGTATATGGCCTGGGTTCCGGGAGATTTTATGCCTTGCATATACCAGCCCTGACTTGTATTTTCCTAAGTTTAATTTCGGCTGTTACATCGGTTATTCTGAGCTTTGGGAAAAGTCCAAGAAGAAAATTTTTCAGCTGGACTAAAAGCGAGAGATTTGTGGTGTACATGGCGATTTGTGATGGTTCTTTCAATGTGGCTCATAGTATAGACCATCTTCATATCGTGATAACCAAGTACCATGTGTACCCTCCAGCACTTTGCCAGTTTTATAGTTTCACATTGTTAGAATTCGTCACGGCCCAGATTTTAATGGTTAATATAGTGGCAGTAAATGCATTCATGCTGATTAACTTAAATAAGCAGTTGAAATTTGGAAAACGAGACTGGCGACTTCTTCTGTGGATTTTCGGTTTTCCTTTTCTATTATCATCAATTGCACTTGCAGCAAAACAGTTTGGACCGAGCGGAGCATTGTAAGTGTCAATCTTTTGTATGTCAGGAATCTTTTCACATTTTCGAATTCTTTCTATGAGAGCTCTGTTTAAATATTAACTCCATTTGTCCCAGGATCTAAGAGGGGTTACAAATGAAGGGTTATCTTTCTTTCCATGAATGTGATGTTAACATATGTACAGAATTTAAGTTGTGTAGTACATGTATTTCACTCGCTATTAAAGAAATAAAATGATTTAATACTTACAAATCACCATCCCGAGGAACATCATTTAACTCAGTTATCATAATAGTCTCTTTCTTAATTCATGCCGGAGTAGGGGTTTTAAATTTACGTAGGGATTTATTGGGGGAAAATCTTTCTCAGGAACAATAAAAGCCAAATTTTGAATTGGTCAACTTGAAATTGAAGTAATGAAATATATGGAAATAAAGAACAGTACTCAATTTACAAAGTCTATAAAACAATACAGATAGGAGTAGAGCAAATATGGACCTCTAAAACATCAGAGGTGGGATCATGTTCCAAGGCGGAGTTAGCATCCCCTGCCGACTGTCAAACCCGCAGCGTGCTCCTTGTTAAGATTGGGAAATTGCAGAAAAATCCCTCGTCAATTCAGTATTTAAATAATTGCCTAACAATTAGTATGAAATCGTCAGTCATCAATTAAGTTTATGATACAGTACTTCCTGGCAGTCAATGTATCGGTCATAGAAAGTACAAAATGATGACTAAACTGCTGATATTCTTTTTTTATTAACTTATTTGTCATTGATTCACCTCGTTCTAGAAATTGTACATACGTAGAGCATGCTCTTGCCTATAGAACCAACTGAGAGATATAAACCCCGTATGCAGGTTATGAGGTATATTGTGGCATAAATAAGGGAAGTTGACAATTGAAAAGTTGAAGTAATCACATTTATCATATAGCTTTGTTGTTCGAGTACCTTTAACAACACGTCAAGTAAAATTTCAAAATATGAAACAGATATATGTCAGACTCAGTGGTATCTTTTATATCAAGCTTACCGGGTTATATCGTCTCGAACTGACTTGTGGCTTCTTTTCAAGAAGTATGTCTTTAAGCAGGCTTTGAGTCGCAAAAAATAATTGACATTTTACTTAGGAATATTGGAAAATTTCATTAACATACATGTAACTGCGAATGTAGAAAAATCGGCGTTGTCCATCATCCACTTTTTAATTTGGCAACGATTTTTTTAAACAGTATCTGCTAACATAAAATAATTAACACATCGATTGCATTTTAGTTGCTTCTTTGACGGTGTAAAAGGTCAGCAAGTCCAATTTCTGATGGCATCACTTCCTCTGGCAATCATTCTTCTTGTAAATGCAACCCTGTACGTCCTTACATGGATAAAACTCCGTTCCGTGGAACATTCTTTAAAAGAGTCCCTAGGAAAACAAGCCTCAGCAACCAGGATGAAACACTCGGCAGTGCGAGCTATGTCGTTATTTGTGTTGGCCTTCATCATCCAGTGGTGGTCGCTAGCATTGTTCGGAATCTGGGTGTTTATCAACCCCGTGAGTGTTCCTCCGGTGCTTTTCCACACTGTGACCATATTCACAAACACCGGTGGAATTTTGAATCTTGGGGTGTATCTCCTGATAAGACGAGGAATTAAACTACACAAACAGACTGAAGAAGGCTCAAGTCGAACAGGAACTAAAGAAACAAGTCACACAGAATTGTAGAAAATTAACTTCAATAAACCGAATCATACTTCTCTTTAATAATTTCAAAAACATTTCACGAATGAGGTGAATAAAAACTTGCATTATTTATTAGAACCTTGATCAAAATCTTTGAATGGCGTGAATTTAGGTGTAAAAGCTTGTCTAGCTGCTTTTTTTTTAATAACTTTGCATATACATGTGTATTGCAATTGGAAATGTGTTGTTTAATCTTATTAAAAATTTCGATGAAAAAGCAATAACTGTCTTACGTTTTTTAATTGACCCTCGTAATTAGATTGGTGTTTTTTTATCCTACTGTTTTTGTGATGAACTTCTGTTTAAGTCTCTCACGACTGTAAGGAATACATTGACGAAGTTTCAACATTACTACATACAAGGATTTTTGAAGCAAAATAAATACCGAGAATCCGTTTCTTTGTTGTTTTTTTTTTGTAAGTTTAAGATTTATAAAAATAACATTTTTTCATCAAGATAAGAGTTGCCATACAGAAAACTACCCAACACGAAATGAAGGTAGATGATATGCGAGGTCATTGAAACAATTGAATTTCAAATACTTAATTTCTATTGGAAATGTTTATTATTTAGCGTTTAGTGTATCTGTACATGAATAGTCCCGTGGACACCGTTATGATAGTTCTTGACGTGATTGAGTCCCTGTAACATATTGTTCATGTTGCCGTCTGTTTGTGACCAGGCCCATCCACCGGCGAACCCCCCATTATAGGCGTGATCGTACAGTTGATTAATGGTCATACCACCACCATTCTTCTCACGGAATTCCCCAATAACCAAGGGCTTGTGTAAGTCAAAGGCTTTGAAATTGTGCTATAAAATAAGAAAAAAGTATAACAATTATACTTAGAAGTTAACACTGTTTCGCTTACTAGTACGTCCCTCTCGAAAAAGTTTCACTCATATAGAGGCGCCACTTCTTGCCGACAGAGTTGCAAATTTTGTCCGATACTGGGCACTCAGGATCCTTGTCTGGAGCAGTGGGGGTTCTTTTTTGTGCCGGTACATACTACGACACGGGACCTCGGTTTATACGATCTTTGCCAAAGGACCAGTCTGCATATCCCACAGTGGGATTCGAACCCGCGAATAAGGTATCAACTCCTTCCCCCGCTACTCTGGAGCAGACGCTCTAACCACTGCAAAGCGTCTACTCGGATAATGTGGAAGAGAATTTAACACAAAATTATATTATTAAAACAAAATTATTATACCTCATATAAATAAACACAAGTAAAGAGGAATCTGATTGGCTGAAGCAGTCACGTGACCGTCGTGTTCTCCCTGCAACAAAACTTCGTGTTTCCCGCATTCGGTTCACCTCGCCTGACTACGCTATCGTACATATAGATGTAATCAACTGAGGTGTGCAGAACGTGTTTCACGTCGTGTTCCCCGATTGTGACGTCACAATGCGGCGAATGCGATGATTTACTAGTATACTGAATTCGATTGTTTAATCCTTTGAATAATTATGTCGATATAAAATCTTAAAGTATAAATAGTTAGAAAAAGTGTTTCCATGAGTGGGGAATGAATGTTACTACACTGCAATGTGTAAATCAGAATGACTTGTCACGAAGGGTTTTTTATGAAATGCTAGTGGGGTGACTTACACTTATTGGTATTTCATTTTGTTCTCATCAAATGTTAACTTTATTTATTGGATTCTCTTTATAACTTCTGCATTGTGCTTGATTCGGTATAATAAAATAATTATTGCATGAATGTTCGGGAGACATGAAGATTTCTTCTCCCATGAAAAATCATATTCCCCTCGGGCGTTGCCCTCGGGGAATATGATTTTTCATGGGCGAAGAAATCTTCATGTCTCCCTCACTATCATGCAATAATTGTATAATGTTTTATCTTTTTTCGATGAGAATTTTCACTTCTTGCCGTTGGAGATCTTAAACTGAATATAGACTTATACGCGCACATAAGGTAATTGAGCAGTGAGGGTCCTTTTTCGTGTCATCATCTACTTTTATTCGGTCTCATCCGAAAGACTTCATTTACATTCAAATCCTCTACGTAAGAATCAACTCGGAACTCCGCGACTATAGGACAAAGTCTCTAACCACTGTGCTGTGTGGGCTAACGAATGTGTAGATTTACCTTAAAGGGGGACTCAGTTCCAAATTGTCCTTGCCAATCATAAGAATGAACTTGATAGAAGGATAAAGTGCCCTGAGAAAGAAAAGGAAAAATGAAACAGATTTTTTTAAGTACGTAAGATGTAACGATCGCAATAAAATGAAGAAACTTTTCTGTAACTCACCTGAGCCTTTCCCCCGGCCTTTTCTAGACAGCTATCTTTGTACATGTTATGGAAACCAAAGTTATCAGTGATAACTTTTCCATTCCAAGCCCCCACGGTAACTAGAGCGTGGGGATCTACTTCTTTTATCGCCGCAGCCTGCCAATTGAAAAACCTTAAAGGGAAAAATTTTGAATATTTATTTCATTAATTAAAAAAAATACATATGCTGTTAAATCACAATAAGCAATAGGTTCTTAAGGGACTCCGACCCTCAGCTAGGAAGGACAACTCTTTAATTTATAATTTAATTCAAAAAGTCTTTAAATGAAGCTTGAAAATTAAATCTTTTCATGCAACAATTTTCATTCTATGCTTCCCAATGTGCTTCAAGGTTCTTTGAACTTCTCAGAAAGGTCTAATTAAAAGTAGAAATTTTTATCCTGAAAAAGCATTTTTAGATACCAATGTTAATTAACATGATATGAGATTAGAAGTGATTTATGGAGCTTTGCAAAGAACCTTGAAGCACATTGAGAGGCATATGATGAAAATTGTTGCATTAAAATATTTAATTTTCAAGCTTCATTTAAAGACTTTTTGAATTAAATCATAAATTAAAGAGTTGTCCTTCCTGGCTGAGGGTCGGAGTCCCTTAATTTAAATATCATTACTGATCAACTAAGTATATTAATATTCCTTTCATCACCAGAATTCGCATTTTAGTACATGTCTCCACTAGTTTAAGTAAATGTACAATATATTCGTACACTTGAAACATGTTTTTATAAAGTCAAAATCAAAACCGCATACAGTTTTAGGTTTTTATGAAGTTTTGCTTCAGTTAAGTGAAATTTGATCAAGGAGCATTTAAAGAAAACAAATGTCAACGAAGAACAGATACAAGGACAAATTGGAAATTCGGTTAACTGAAAATTGATCAAGAAGCATTTGAAGAAAAACGTCTACAAACGAACAGGAAGAGGACAATATTAAACTGTTGAATGAAAAAATGGCGCCCGCTAATCATGTTGCGTCTGACCTAAATTTTTCTTTGCTAGCGCTCTAGCAACTACGTTAGTCCAAATTCCTTAAATACGCATGTTCGGCTTCATGGTGGTGCATTATGGGAAAACTAATTAAGATAGACCGTACGGCAATAATTTCGTTGTACAATTAAATAACTGTTTATTTATTGTTTAGCTTAGAGTTTAAAGATAACTACATAATTGCAAATTATACTTCAATTTTCCTTTTTTCTGACGGGAAAAGTCCATTATCTGAATTTTGATTGTTCTAAACAAAGACAAGGGAGGTTTTCTTTTTTATGTCTAAGCACAACCAAAGATGGACTCTAATTTCTGATTGGTCAATTCAGCCAATCTTACAAATTCCAGAAGCAAGAATTTACACTTAAATAACGAATAAATCCATTATTTACTAAAAAAAAAAAAAAAGAGGCCCACGGGCCTTATAGGTCACCTGAGCATTATGCAACAACTTTCCAGTTATTGAATTTGATTCATTTTTAAGCAAGATGCTATATGGCATTCACAATTTAGAAAGAGGCACCATTGATAATCATAACAATACACTTAGCAGTTGCTTTAGCTTGGTTACTGAATACCCATACGCAGGGTAGGGGTACAAAAACGCATTCCAACTAATCAGTAATATTCAGCAATAATCAGTAGTACCCCTAACGGCTAACACTGTGACATAAACCCCTGACCCTAGGTTCACACATTGCACAAATTTTAAAAAGACACCCTTAAAATTGCCTATCAAAAAATAAATAATTTTTTTGTTATAAATTCAAAGGAGCATATTTCAAACAATTAATACATTTTCAGTATATAAGTAGAACCCCCCCCCCTCCCCTGGGGCCTTGAAATTCACAATTCTGCAAGATTAGGGCACTTGCTCATCATAACTATATAGTTTATCTGCTTCATGTATTTTCACTTTATAATCAATAGAGCCCCCCCCC
>PRKT01000120.1:128862-145773 GCA_003671525.1 Saccostrea glomerata
CAATATGTATTGTTTACATTGTAATGTCAAACAAGTGATGGAAGAGAAAAGGGAAGGACTGACAAGAGCTTTGGAAGAAGTCATCATACAGAAATGGACGCAAATTCAGTGTGATGGTATAGGCATATCTATGTTTTAATGGGGTTGAAGTTTTATCTAGAGATAATAGCAATATTAAGGCTCAGAAGAACATTGATTTTAGACAAACATCTCTGGCCTGTCATTGCTCGTCAATTTCTTAGCTATTTTCCAGGATATTGCCCCGGTTCATCGGTCGCGGATCGTGCTAAAATTCATAGCAAGAAACCATTTTTATATATAACAAAATAATTCAATATGCTCACTCCTCCATGGCACCTGATCCCATCTCTGATATTTTTTAGGTCCGTGTTTGCTCTGCTTCAATTTTGTATTCTTTTATAAACTTTGATCTTGAATACTGTTCGTTATCTCCATATGGTTAATTGTACATGTACATGTATATAATTTTAACAGAAAACTGCACCACGCATACATCGTAAAAATTCAGATCATGAGCTGTCCCTGGTTAACAAGCGCTCAACATTTGGCAAGATATTAATCGTAATTACATACAGAACCTGTCCTCTGTCAATCTAGTAATTCACTTGAAGGGACACTTGACTAAATATTAAGGAAAGTTTTTTTCCGTATTTTATATCAGCCAACTAAAACAGTTGCCGTTTTTTTTATCCGATTTTTTTTCTTACGATGGATGTGTGGCGCCATTTTTGTACTCATTTTCGTCCCCTTACTGTGGAAGGATATAACAAGAATTGAGCTTGCCGCTTACGTACGGAATTTATGATTTATTTTTATCCCGATATATGTTTGAGAATAATATACCTCAGAAGTTCTTGTGGTGTATAAAGATTGCCTGCCCAGCCCGCGCCAGAGTTATGGAGATGACTTGTATCGAAGCAAGGTTCGCTGCTGGTCAAATCAGGTTTCGACTTTCCTTCCGGTTCGTTCATCAAGTCCCATCCCCCAAGAGCCGGCATATCCTTCAGAGCTTGTACCATGGGCTTAAGGGCGTGGTTTATATAAGATAGAAGCTTTCCAGTATCCTGTAAGCATTTTGTAAACTCATTGCACTTCGGAATAGAAACAATAATGGAAAGACGAGATGTTTTTGAAGCACTTATGAGCCCAAAGAATTTTATAAGTCAAAGAGGCATAACTTTGTCTAAAATTGCTCGATCGTACCCAAAACAGAGCTTGGCCTAGATATTCTTATGATAAACTTGTAAATTATATTTCAGTTCAGTACATGCAACCTCTGCAAAGAAAATGGACTGAAACTGTTGGTGGACCGACCTAACGTCAGACAGGCAGCAGTAAAGCAATATAGTCCCCTTCTTCAAAGGGTGCAAAATCATTTCATCATAAGATAATTCAATACCATGATATTGTTTATATTGGTCATAATCTTGTGTCATTTAAGGACCTTTTAAGCGTACAATAAAACACACTCTCACACAAGGAAAGTTGATAAAAAGAAAAATTCAAAATACCCTGATTAAACCATCAAGACGGTAGTGTGTTTGTTGCTTGACAGCACCGTTCCATAACGTTGGAAACACAAAGATGTTATGATTCTGAGCAGCTGTTAACATGGATTTCATATCGTTTATGAAAGTACCGCCACTATCAAGGTCTGTCACGTGACCACTGCCATCAAAGTGAGGCGAAGACTCTCCCTCGATATGAATCCAAATTCCTAAATGTGAAAAGATATACATATGTGCAAAATCGCATCTGGATAAAAGTTCTTCACGTCTGACATTTAAATGCAATTTCTGGCCTTTCAGACTAGCGGAAATACAACCTCAAAGTATTACGTAAACGCTGTCACACACCCCCTTACACAATTTGAAATCAATATAGAAAGACGCTCTTATCTGTCAAGTTTGGAATTTAACTTTATTGAATATAAAGATGTTGCATGAAATATACTACAGAAGGAACGAGCAGGAAGACGTATAAAATTTAACATCAGGTGATGTTAATACATTTGAGGTTGTTTTTCTGATCTCTGACGGAAAGACCCGAGGTGATGTGATTGATATAAATGATGTCAGAAAACAAAAAGAATTGTGAGTAAAACACTTACGAATAGAGTTGGCTCCAGCGTTCTGCAGCTGCTGAAAAACGTGTTCATATTTGGCCTTTACGCTATCATACTGGCCATTTCCAAAGTCGTAAGCATAATGTTCCCAAGCCTTGTTGATTCCGGCTAAGAACACCTTACGACCATTGTACGTGAAATAGGTTTCCTGTATATCAAGGTGAACACCTGAAGAAAAGCAAATGAGTTACGAGAAAATACAGAACGAGGTCCCTTATACATGTAGCAGTAAGTGCTGACACGACAAATAAACCTGCTTATTGGCCACAAGAATCGAGTTGGGATAAAAATTTGCAGCTCTCCACCGGCAAGTGGTGGCGTCTCCAAAAAGTAAAAAAACATCTTGAGAGGGACGTTAAACCACCAACAAAAAAAAAAACGAACAAAAACATCCGCAAAAGGTGTAGACATTTCCTCATTTAAATACTTTAATACTAGCAATATTCTAAATTGTTTATAATAACAAATTTCGTATAAAACGTGATTAAAAATTAAACTATATGTACATGATGTACATTATAGGAAAAGTTTATTTATTTCATTCTTAAAAAAAAAAACAACTCGAAACCGAGACTTTAAATTGTTTAAAATGTTACAAGAAGATAAATTAAATATTTTCAAAAGCAATATTTAAACAGACATACATTGTAATGTATTAATAATTATCTCCCGATCTAGCTTACCCTGCTCTTTATACTGGTATATGTTTTAGAATGCTTTCGATATACAATGAAAATCATTTAAGCCCCCCCCCCCCCCGAAGAATTGAGGGATTATTGCTTTTTTTTCGGTCGTTTCTGTCTGTTGGTCCACATTTTCTTTGCAGAAGTTGCACGTACTAAACTGAGATGTAGTATTCCGATTTCTCATAAGAATATCTAGGTCAAGTTCTGTTTTGGGTACGATCGAAACATTATGGACAGAGTTACGCCCCTTGGACTCGGAAAAATTTTATTGGAGGGGGGGGTGTTTTACAAACATCTCTAGTTCAATTCTAGTCTACAATACACCATATATAAAGCTTATCAGTCAAAATGTCGCAGTGACTATTATTACAATAGAACTTTTGCTCTCGAGTTGATGAATAAGAAGTTGGTTCTTGCTTCGCGAGTTCGAATCCCTGTGCGGGACGTGAGAACGATCCTTCAGTAAGCCATTCAAATTGAGGTACTGTATCGCAGTAGGAGTTTGCACGAAAAAGACCTCTCGCTATTCAGAGGTCCACAGTGCTAATTTCGAGTCTGAATTTGCAGTCCTCCACCAGCAAATCATCTTCGCGCTACTCTCCTCATAAACCCTTGTTTTCGTCACGTGATCCCAAATCTATCAGGTACGCACAGATTGCGTCATCGACAGATATAGAGACGCGTGTAAAAAAAAATTAAATCAAAGTTTTTAGCTCGCCTGGTGCGATAGTAATGCGTCAAGCGTCCGTCCGTCTGTCTGTAAACAATTTTTCAAAATGCTACTCGTCCTACAGTTTTGGCCTGATTTCAATATAACTTGGCACAGAAGTAGACTACACTAAGATAATAATTTTGTGTATCGGTTTTTGATTTCGATGAACGATGTTGCCGTGGTTACTAAAAATAGAAATTTCTGTGAAATTCTTTCAAAATGATACTCCTCCTACGGTTTTGGCCTGATTTCAATTTAACTTGGCACAGAAGTAGACTACACTAAGATACATAATTCTGTATATCAGTTTTTTGATTTCAATGAACGGTGTTGCCGTTGTTACTAGAAATAGAAATTTCTGTGAAATTCTTTCAAAATGTTACTCCTTCTACAGATTTGATCTGATTTCAATATAACTTGGCACACAAGTAGACTACACTAAGATACATAATTCTGTATATAGGTTTTTTGATTTCAATGAACGGTGTTGCCGTTGTTACTAGAAATAGAAATTTCTGTGAAATTCTTTCAAAATGCTACTCCTTCTACAGTTTTAGTCTGATTTCAATATAACTTGGCACACAAGTAGACTACACTAAAATACACAATTTTATATATTGGTTTTTGACTTAGATGAACATTTTGCCTTGGTTACTAAAAATGAAAATTTCTGTTAAAAACTCTCAAAATGCTACTCCAAATACAGTTTTAGTCTGATTAAAATATAATGTGGCATGCAAGTAGACTACACTCTTAATCAAGGATCATTATCCTATTTATTGCTGTTGTAAAGTTTCAATTCCCTACTGCTTATGTACTTTTCTCTTCCTTTGCTATAAGTACAAACCAGTAGAGCTTCAGTCTCGACAGAGACTTCTGGTTTTCAAGAATAATTTAGAAGCAATAATTGAGTTATGTTTATTTTTATAGTACAAATCTAAAGCTTCAATATAAATTCTTAATCACATATTTAGAAGATATTGAATGACACCATAGCTTTTCATAGAATTGCATGTTATCTTACGGATCGATCTTTTCTAGCGTTTTTCATTTCCGAGATTAAAGAGTCAAGAAGTATCCCGAACGCAAATATCGTCATTTACAAAAAACAATTGCTGACTGGTCGACCGGGTGTACAGAATCCCAATAAGAAACCAAGAAAAAAAAAACAACTTCTATCAACACGGTATGCCAAGGGATTATGAGGAGAGTAGCGTATCAGAAACCCTTGGCTAGCGAAGGTGCCAGCAAATTTCAGTGGAAAAATAAAGTTTAAATGTTTAGGTCTCCACTGGCACTTCATATGAATGAAAATTTTTGAAGAGAGATGTAACTCAACAAACAATATTTCACGATTTACAATTTAACTCATTAAAATGTTCAATAACGTATCTTTTCTTTATTTCTTTATTGATACACTCAAATTCATTGAAGTTTTTTATATCTTGAATATATTTCTGAATTACAATAACAATAATGAAACAAAGAAAACCAAACAAATGGCTTTGCAAAATGAAGACTATTCAGTCAGAAATGAGCATATACCGCACATAAACAGAAAGACCTACCAAAAGCGGCTTCAATCACTAGCCCAAGAATCACACATAAAACAGTCCACATTTGACGGAGTTGCTTTAAAAAATAAGTAATAAAGATGAAAAGGCGGAACCAGAAAACGCGTAGAAAAAATATTTATACTTCCTTATTTTAAAAGCAAAACGTGACCTTTTACATACTGCCTTTAAAATGCTTTAACATAAAGCAGAAAAAAATATGGTAATAAGCAAGGTTATAAAACGTTAGAAATTTCTAGTAATATTCATGCAATAATGTCTGAATTTGCTAATTATACTTCCCCGATTTACCGTATCCCCGCTTTGAGGGACGGATATGATCCCCCTGTATACAGCCTGGGTTCCGGGAGATTTTATGCCTTGCATATACCAGCACTTACTTTTATTTTCCTGAGTTTAATTTCGGCTGTTACATCGGTTATTCTGAGCTTTGGGATAAGTCCAAGAAGAGCCCTGGCATACTCTCAAAACTAGGCAGTGATTCCTTAATAAAATGCTTTAACATAAAGCAGAAAAAAATATGGTAATAAGCAAGGTTATAAAACGTTAGAAATTTCTATTAATATTCATGCAATAATGTCTGAATTTGCTAATTATACTTCCCCGATTTACCGTATCCCCGCTTTGAGGGACGGATATGATCTCCCTGTATACAGCCTGGGTTCCGGGAGATTTTATGCCTTGCATATACCAGCACTTACTTTTACTTTCCTGAGTTTAATTTCGGCTGTTACATCGGTTATTCTGAGCTTTGGGATAAGTCCAAGAAGAAAAGAAGATGGGTGAATAAGGAGGGCGAAGTGCCTATAGTGCGACAGATAAGAAGTGAAAAATTTCATCTCAATTTAGTCCAAATTTTATTTGATACTTCATCTAAGACTGAAAATATTTGCCTATGAAAAAGCTTACACACACTAAAAAGAACAAAAACGATCATTTTCTCATACTTAAACAACATTTTTCAATATGGGCGGGTCTTCTCTCCATTTTTTGAAAGATGATCCTAAAAGTGTGCAATAAAATATACATTTTTTGGTTTACAAAAACATGGAGCGAATACCCACTATACCTTAAAAGTACACTTTTATGACACAACATTAGCATCTTTCCGAGAAATACTTCAAGTCCATTAAGTCGCGTGTCATATCACAAACATGATTTAAATGCCTAAAATCACTATTAGTGGTGTAGCATAGTGGTTAACGCGTTAGTCGTCCAGCCTCGATAAAAAATAAAGAATTCAGCAAAATAAATCACTTGATCACGGACCTTCCTTTCTGTGTTTCAAAATTGCTACGGCGCTAGCTCACCTATCTTCTTTTTAAAAAGATAAACTTGTAATTTCTTTACCGACAACCTCATAGGGATTCTCTTAAGCCACAAATAGATCAAGACTTTGTCATATGATTTCATATTTTCGTCTGCTTCATATACAATATGTATTGTTTACATTGTAATGTCAAACAAGTGATGGAAGAGAAAAGGGAAGGACTGACAAGAGCTTTGGAAGAAGTCATCATACAGAAATGGACGCAAATTCAGTGTGATGGTATAGGCATATCTATGTTTTAATGGGGTTGAAGTTTTATCTAGAGATAATAGCAATATTAAGGCTCAGAAGAACATTGATTTTAGACAAACATCTCTGGCCTGTCATTACTCGTCAATTTCTTAGCTATTTTCCAGAATATTGCCCCGGTTCATCGGTCGCGGATCGTGCTAAAATTCATAGCAAGAAACCATTTTTATATATAAGAAAATAATTCAATATGCTCACTCTTCCATGGCACCTGATCCCATCTGATGTTTTTGAGGTCCGTGTTTGCTCTGCTCCAATTTTGTATTCTTTTATAAACTTTGATCTTGAATACTGTTCGTTATCTCCATATGGTTAATTGTACATGTACATGTATATAATTTTAACAGAAAACTGCACCACGCATACATCGTAAAAATTCAGATCATGAGCTGTCACTGGTTAACAAGCGCTCAACATTTGGCAAGATATTAATCGTAATTACATACAGAACCTGTCCTCTGTCAATCTAGTAATTCACTTGAAGGGACACTTGACTAAATATTAAGGCAAGTTTTTTTTCCGTATTTTATATCAGCCAACTAAAACAGTTGCCGTTTTTTTATCCGATTTTTTTTCTTACGATGGTTGTGTGGCGCCATTTTTGTACTCATTTTCGTCCCCTTACTGTGGAAGGATATAACAAGAATTGGGCTTGCCGCTTACGTACGGAATTTATGATTTATTTTTATCCCGATATATGTTTGAGAATAATATACCTCAGAAGTTCTTGTGGTGTATAAAGATTGCCTGCCCAGCCCGCGCCAGAGTTATGGAGATGACTTGTATCGAAGCAAGGTTCGCTGCTGGTCAAATCAGGTTTCGACTTTCCTTCCGGTTCGTTCATCAAGTCCCATCCCCCAAGAGCCGGCATATCCTTCAGAGCTTGTACCATGGGCTTAAGGGCGTGGTTTATATAAGATAGAAGCTTTCCAGTATCCTGTAAGCATTTTGTAAACTCATTGCACTTCGGAATAGAAACAATAATGGAAAGACGAGATGTTTTTGAAGCACTTATGAGCCCAAAGAATTTTATAAGTCAAAGAGGCATAACTTTGTCTAAAATTGCTCGATCGTACCCAAAACAGAGCTTGGCCTAGATATTCTTATGATAAACTTGTAAATTATATTTCAGTTCAGTACATGCAACCTCTGCAAAGAAAATGGACTGAAACTGTTGGTGGACCGACCTAACGTCAGACAGGAAGCAGTAAAGCAATATAGTCCCCTTCTTCAAAGGGTGCAAAATCATTTCATCATAAGATAATTCAATACCTTGATATTGTTTATATTGGTCATAATCTTGTGTAATTTAAGGACCTTTTAAGCGTACAGTAAAACACACTCTCACACAAGGAAAGTTGATAAAAAGAAAAATTCAAAATACTCTGATTAAACCATCAAGACGGTAGTGTGTTTGTTGCTTGACAGCACCGTTCCATAACGTTGGAAACACAAAGATGTTATGATTCTGAGCAGCTGTTAACATGGATTTCATATCGTTTATGAAAGTACCGCCACTATCAAGGTCTGTCACGTGACCACTGCCATCAAAGTGAGGCGAAGACTCTCCCTCGATATGAATCCAAATTCCTAAATGTGAAAAGATATACATATGTGGAAAATCGCATCTGGATAAAAGTTCTTCACGTCTGACATTTAAATGCAATTTCTGGCCTTTCAGACTAGCGGAAAAACAACCTCAAAGTATTACGTAAACGCTGTCACACACCCCCTTACACAATTTGAAATCAATATAGAAAGACGCTCTTATCTGTCAAGTTTCGAATTTAACTTTATTGAATATAAAGATGTTGCATGAAATATACTACAGAAGGAACGAGCAGGAAGACGTATAAAATTTAACATCAGGTGATGTTAATACATTTGTCGTTTACTAATTATTGAATTAGAAATTCAAATAATGAGTAATTGTCGTGTACTCATTATTTGAATTTCTAATTCAATAATTAGTAAACGACACATTTGTTTTTCTGATCTCTGACGGAAAGACCCGAGATGATGTGATTGATATAAATGATGTCAGAAAACAAAAAGAATTGTGAGTAAAACCACTTACGAATAGAGTTGGCTCCAGCGTTCTGCAGCTGCTGAAAAACGTGTTTCATATTTGGCCTTTACGCTATCATACTGGCCATTTCCAAAGTCGTAAGCATAATGTTCCCAAGCCTTGTTGATTCCGGCTAAGAACACCTTACGACCATTGTACGTGAAATGGGTTTCCTGTATATCAAGGCGAACACCTGAAGAAAAGCAAATGAGTTACGAGAAAATACAGAACGAGGTCCCTTATACATGTAGCAGTAAGTGCTGACACGACAAATAAACCTGCTTATTGGCCACAAGAATCGAGTTGGGACAAAAATTTGCAGCTCTCCACCGGCAAGTGGTGGCGTCTCCAAAAAGTAAAAAAACATCTTGAGAGGGACGTTAAACCAAAAAAAAAAAAAAAAAACCGAACAAAAACATCCGCAAAAGGTGTAGACATTTCCTCATTTAAATACTTTAATACTAGCAATATTCTAAATTGTTTATAATAACAAATTTCGTATAAAACGTGATTAAAAATTAAACTATATGTACATGATGTACATTATAGGAAAAGTTTATTTATTTCATTCTTAAAAAAAAAAATTAACAACTCGAAATCGAGACTTTAAATTGTTTAAAATGTTACAAGAACATAAATTAAATATTTTCAAAAGCAATATTTAAACAGACATACATTGTAATGTATTAATAATTATCTCCCGATCTAGCTTACCTTGCTCTTTATACTGGTATATGTTTTAGAATGCTTTCGATATACAATGAAAATCATTTAAGCCCCCCCCCCCTTCGAAGAATTGAGGGATTATTGCTTTTTTTTCGGTCGTTTCTGTCTGTTGGTCCACATTTTCTTTGCAGAAGTTGCACGTACTAAACTGAGATGTAGTATTCCGATTTCTCATAAGAATATCTAGGTCAAGTTCTGTTTTGGGTACGATCGAAACATTATGGACAGAGTTACGCCCCTTGGACTCGGAAAAATTTTATTGGAGGGGGGGGTGTTTTACAAACATCTCTAGTTCAATTCTAGTCTACAATACACCATATATAAAGCTTATCAGTCAAAATGTCGCAGTGACTATTATTACAATAGAACTTTTGCTCTCGAGTTGATGAATAAGAAGTTGGTTCTTGCTTCGCGAGTTCGAATCCCTGTGCGGGACGTGAGAACGATCCTTCAGTAAGCCATTCTAATTGAGGTACTGTATCGCAGTAGGAGCTTGCACGAAAAAGACCTCTCGCTATTCAGAGGTCCACAGTGCTAATTTCGAGTCTGAATTTGCAGTCCTCCACCAGCAAATCATCTTCGCGCTACTCTCCTCATAAACCCTTGGCGTACGGTGAAGATTGTTTTCGTCACGTGATCCCTAATCTATCAGGTACGCACAGATTGCGTCATCGACAGAAATAGAGACGCGTGTAAAAAAAAATTAAATCAAAGTTTTTAGCTCGCCTGGTGCGATAGTAATGCGTCAAGCGTCCGTCCGTCTGTCTGTAAACAATTTTTTTTCAAAATGCTACTCTTCCTACAGTTTTGGCCTGATTTCAATATAACTTGGCACAGAAGTAGACTACACTAAGATAATAATTTTGTGTATCAGTTTTTGATTTCGATGAACGATGTTGCCGTGGTTACTAAAAATAGAAATTTCTGTGAAATTCTTTCAAAATGATACTCCTCGTACGGTTTTGGCCTGATTTCAATTTAACTTGGCACACAAGTAGACTACACTAAGATACATAATTCTGTATATCAGTTTTTTGATTTCAATGAACGGTGTTGCCGTTGTTACGATCAAACAGTTCTAATAGATTAAATAAGAATTTAAAGTCCACCGAGAACCTGTTCTATACGCAACAACTCTCTTTATGCCCCTGTACTAAAAATAGCGTAATACAATAAATACTAATAAAACAAACGTGGCGGGGCACTTTGAGAGGGGTGAGAGAGGTCCTAGGGAGTTTTGGTATAAAATTTCATTCCAAAAGCTCAAAATCTTCTTGAAATATGGTGTTTCATAGACAGAATGTATAAATTTATGACCTTGAACTTTGACATTTTGACCTCAAAACCAATAGGGGTCTTTCTTAGGCCACAGGGGGTTGTTATATAAAATTTCATTCCAAAAGCTCAAAGGGTTCCCGAGATATCGTGTGGAAACGAAAGCATTATAAAAGACAGAATTTGCGAATTCATGACCTTGACCTTTTGATCTCAAAATCAATAGGGTTCTTCTTTAGTCCATAGGGAGTTGCTATGCTTAATTTCATTGCGTAAGCTCAAAGGGTTCTCGAGATATCGTGTGGAAACGAAAGCGTTACAGACAGACAGAAAGACGGACGGATGGACAGACGGACGGACAGACCCAAATTAATATCCCCCCACTTTTCAAGCGGGGGACAAAAACTTGCGTTATTTATTAGAACCTTGATCAAGATCCTTGAATGGTATGAATTTAGGTGTAAAAGCTTGTGTAGCTGCTTTTTTTATCACCTTGAATATAATGCATTTGGAAATGTGTTGTTTAATCTTATTAAAAATTCTATGAAAAAGCAATTATTGTCTTACGTTTTTTAAATGACCCTCGTAATTAAACTGGTGTTTTTTTTTATCCTACTGTTTTTGTGATGAACTTCTGTTTAAGTCTCTCACGACTGTAAGGAATTCATTGACGGAGTTTCAACATTACTGCATACAAGGATTTTTGAAACAAAATGAATACCGAGAATCCGGGTTTTTTGTATGTTTAAGATTAAAAAAATAACATTTACTTCATGCAGATAAGAGTTGCCATACAGAAAACCACCAAACACGAAATGAAGGTAGACGATATGAGAGGTGATTGATACAATTGAATTTCAAATACTAAATTTCTATTTGAAATGTTTATTATGTAGCGCTTAGTGTATCTGTACATGAATAGTCCCGTGGACACCGCTATGATAGTTCTTGACGTGATTGAGTCCCTGTAACATATTGTTCATGTTGCCGTCTGTTTGTGACCAGGCCCAACCACCGGCGAACCCCCCATTATAGGCGTGATCGTACAGTTGATTAATGGTCATACCACCACCATTCTTCTCACGGAATTCCCCAATAACCAAGGGCTTGTGTAAGCCAAAAGCTCTGAAATTGTGCTGTAAAATAAGAAAAAAGTATTATAACAATTATACTTATATTAATTATACTTAGAAGTTAACACTGTTTCGCCTACTAGTACGTCCCTCTCGAGAATGTTTCACTCATATAGAGACGCCACTTCTTGCCGACAGAGAGCTGCAAATTTTGTCCGATACTGGGCACTCAGGATCATTGTCTGGAGCAGTGAGGGTTCTTTTTCGTGCCGGTACATACTATGATACGGGCACGATCTTTGCCAAAGATCCAGTCTGCACATCCCACAGTTGGATTCTAACCCGCGATGTAAAGATCAACTCCTTCCGCCGCGACTCTAGAGCAGACGCTCTAACCACTGCAACGCGGTCTACTCAGATAATGTGGAAGAGAATTTAACACAAAATTATATTATTAAAACAAAAATATGTTTGATCTTTTTTCGTCGAGAATTTTCACTACTTGCCGTTGGAGATCTAAAACTGAATTTGGACCTATACGCGCACGTAAGGTCATTGAGCAATGAGGGTCCTTTTTCGTGTCATCATCTACTTTTATTCGGTCTCATCCGAAAGTATGGGCAGCGGAAAGGGAAAAAATTACCATAATGAGAAAACAAACGATGTGTTGATTATGCATTGTATATCATTTGCTAAGTTTTTATGGTCATTGAAATTAAAATAATTGTTTGTTTTCACATTATGGTAATTTTTGCCCTTTCCGCTGCCCATACGAAAGACCTCATTTACATTCAAATCTGCGACGTAAGAATCAACTCGGAACTCCACGACTATAGGACAAAGACTCTAACCACTGTGTTGTGTGGGCTAACGAATGTGTAGATTTACCTTAAAGGGGGACTCGGTTCCAAAATGTCCTTGCCAATCATAAGAATGAACTTGATAGAAGGATAAAGTGCCCTGAGAAAGAAAAGAAAGATGAAACACATTTTTTTAAGTACGTAAAGTGTAACGATCAAAATATAGTGAAGAAACTTTTCTGTAACCCACCTGGGCCTTTCCCCCGGCCTTTACTAGACAGCTATCTTTGTACATGTTATGGAAACCAAAGTTATCAGTGTTCACTTTTCCATTCCAAGCCCCCACGGTAATAAGAGCGTGGGGATCTACTTCTTTTATCGCCGCAGCCTGCCAATTGAAAAACCTTAAAGGAAAAATTTTGAATATTCATTTCATTTTTGAATAATCCATAATTAAAAAAAATACAAATGCTGTTAAATCGCTATAACCAATAGGTTCTTGATTTAAATATTATTACTGATCAACTTAGTAAATTAATATTCCTTTTCATCACCAGACTTCGCATTTTTAGGTCACCTGAGTCACTCAGGCTGAGGTGACCTATTCCTATCCGTTTTTGTCCGTCGTCGTGTGTTGTGTGTCGTAATTGATTGATTGTATACTGTTTAACGTTCCTCTCCAGAATATTTCACTGATATGGAGACGTCACCATTGCCGGTGAAGGGCTGCAAATTTAGGCCTAAGCTCGGCACTTACGGCCTTTGAGCAGGGAGGGATCTTTATCGTGCCACACCTGCTGTGACACGGGGCCTCGGTTTATACGGTCTCATCCGAAGGACCGCCCCATTTAGTCGCCTTTTACGACAAGCAAGGGGGTACTGAGGACCTATTTTAACCCGGATCCCCACGGGACTGTGTGTCGTGTGTTAACATTTGAACATTTTCAGCTTCTTCTCTGAAACCATTGAACCAATTTCAACCAAATTTTGTATACAGCATTTATGGGTGAAGAGGAACAGAAATTGTGAATTTTATGCCCCCCCCCTTGGGGCCTGAGGGGTGGGGCAAAAACCACTCAAATTAATGATATCTTTAAAAATCTTCTTCTCTACTCCTGGACATCAAGCAGTCAAACTGTTGGTATGAATGTAATAAGCATTGAGTCCTCTACCAAAATTGTGAAATTCATGGCCCCAGGGTCAGGGGTTCTAGTGCTAGGGCGGGGCTATATAGATTATATAGTGAAAATGCATTATTTCTTTGAAAATCCTGGGTATTAAATAAATTAAGTACATAGTTATGATGAGCAAGAGTGGCTCTACCAAAATTGTGAATTTGATGGCTCCGGGGTCAGGGGTTCTGGTGTTAGGGTAGGGCTCTTTGATTATATAGTGAAAACAAGAGGCCCACAGGCCTTATAGGTCACCTGAGTATTATGTAACAACTTTCAATCAATTAAATTTGGTTCGTGTTTTAAACCAGGGGCCATGAAATTCACAATTCACAATTTTGAAGGAGGCACCATTGCTTATCATAATTATTAACTTAGCATGCTTACTCTATTTACTTAATACCCAGAGGTAGACCAGAGTAACAAAGAGAAAATGCACTTCCACTTTATACCCAGTTGTGCACCTCATTCCAAAGGAACCACTGCCCAGGGGCCACATATTTAAAAGTTTTGCAAATTTTATCTTAAAATGGTTGATTAATACCAAAGAGCAGATTTCAAAACATTAATTTAATTTCAGACTATGTAACCCCCCCTCCCTCCCTGACCCAGGGGGCATAAAAAAAACACTTTGCTAGATGCACCGTTCTTCATCATAGATATATATACTTGGATCATTGGCATAAAACCCAGAAGCAAAGGAAAATATTTTCAAAGAATTAATGTATTTTATCTATATAATCAACAGAGTCCCGCCCTGACACCAGAAACCCTAACCCTGGGGCCATAAAATTCACAATTTTGGAAGAGGCACTCTTGCTCATCATAACGATGTGCTTAATTAGTTTATTTAATACCAAGAAGCAGAGAAGAAGATTTTCAAAAAATTAATGCATTTTCACTATATGATCAATGGAACCCCGATCTAACACTAGAACCCCTGACCATGGGGCCATAAAATTCACAATTTTATAAGAGGCACTCTTGCTCATCATAACTATGTACTTAGTTGGTTTATTTTATTCCCAGAAGCAGAGAAGAAGATTTTCAAAGAATTAATGCATTTTCACTATATAATCAACAGAGCCCCACCCTAACACCAGAACCCTGACCCTGGGGCCATAAAATTCACAATTTTGGAAGAGGCACTCTTGCTCATCATAAATATGTGCTTAGTTAGTTTACTTAATACTCAGAAGCAGAGAAGAAAATTTTCAAAGAATTAATGCATTTTCACTATATAATCAATAGAGCCCCGCCCTAACACCAGAAACCCTGACCCTGGGGCCATAAAATTCACAATTTTATAAGAGGCACTCTAATTTAGTATATAGATATAATGAGCAAGAGTGCCTCAAGCTTATTTGTAAATTTCATGGCCCCTGTATCAGGGGTTTACCCATTTTGTCTAAGGGAGGTCTTTTGATTACATAGTGAAAATACTTTAATTCTTTGAAAATCTTTTCCTTTGCACTTTGGTATTATGCCAATGATCTAAGTATATATATTTATAATGAAAAAAGGTGCTTCTATCAAAATGGTTTATTTCATCCCCCCCCCCTGAGTCAGATTTACGATAAAATTTCCAAAATTTTGAAATAAGTGACCCCGAGGTCAGTGGTTCCTGTTGTGTGGGGTGCACAACTGGTTATAAGTTGGAAGTGCATTTTTTCCTTGTTACTCTGATCTACCTCTGGGTATCAAGTAACTAGAGTAAGCAAGCTATGTGTATGATTATGATAAGCAATGGCGCCTCTTTCAATATTGTGAATTTCGTGGCCTCTGGTTTAAAACACGAACCAAATTCAATTGTGCGATAGTTGTTACATGATACTCAGGTGACCTATAAGGCCCGTGGGCCTCTTGTAGTACATGTCTCCACTAGTTTAAGTAAATGTACAATAAAGGGTATACGTACACTTGAATCATGTTTTTATAAAGTGAAAATCAAAACGGCATAGAGTTTTCGGTTTTTATGAAGGTTTGCTACAGTTAACTGAAATTTTATCAAGGAGCATTTAATGAAAAACGTCTACAAACGAACAGGAAGAGGACAATACCTGTTGACAAAAAATGGCCCCGTAGAAATTATGTCGCCTCTGACCTTTATTTATTATTTTTTTTTAATTTCTTTACCAACAACGTCATAGGGATTCTCTTAAGACACAAATAGATCAAGACTTAGTCATATGATTTCATACGTCATACTTTAGTCTGTTGTATTGTACATTTTAATGTCACACAAGTGGCCCCATGGGGATCCGGGTTAGAATAGGTCCTCAGTACCCCCTTGCTTTCGTAAAAGGCGACTAAATGGGGCGGTCCTTCGGATGAGACCACATAAACCGAGGCCCCGTGTCACAGCAGGTGTGGCACAATAAAGATCCCTCCCTGCTCAAAGGCCGTAAGTGCCGAGCATAGGCCTAAATTTGCAGCCCTTCACCGGCAATGGTGACGTCTCCATATCAGTGAAACATTCTGGAGAGGGACGTTAAATAGTATACAATCAATCAATCAAACAAGTGATGGAGGAGAAAAGGGAAGAACTGTCGAGAGCGTTTTGAAAAAAGTCAATATACAGAAATGAACAACAAATTGCAGACAAAGTACAGGCGGTGAACAAGTCTCTGTTGTCATTTAAACGAGTGATTATAAAATTTCATCATTCAGAAAGTTTGGAAAATCACAGTAGATCAGGCCGACCACGACTGATTGACTAACGTGAATATCGAAGGTTGCAAAGGTTAGTTAATGTTTATCGCTGTGCACTTTTAGGTGGAATTACTGTTAAATTCAACGAAAACAGGAATGTTGTGGTTTCTAAGAAGACAATAAAACGTAGATTGAAGGAAACCTTTTTATTTGCGGAGTTAATAGGAAGAAAGTAACAGTAAAAGTGTGAACAGGAAAGAGTGGCTGTCATGAGAAAATAATATGGACTGTTAACTTTCAGTGGAGTAAAAACAAATTAAGTGACGAGTGTCAGATATTTTTTGAAGAAAACGAACGTGTTTATGTGGGAGAAAATTATACTTATGTGCAGCCGTACTTGTCGCGTGTTCGAAATTAGGGTCACGTGATTTGTTGGTATAAATAGCAG